>QNGE01002725.1:61060-104986 GCA_008508345.1 Paragonimus westermani
GAAGTGAGTGCATTTAATGATGCGGGGCAGTGAATGGTGTTAAGCAGCTGTCTTGCTGATGACGCCTTACTCTCACTTGCAGCTCGGTTGTTTGTTTGCAAGGTGTAGGCACCTTGATGTTGAAAGTTTAAATACAGACGTAGTTATTTTCACTGGTTAGGTCCTTTCCCGTTCCCTTCTCTTCCGATATAAGGATTGCTTGTTTTTCTTCATGGTTGTATGGCAATTAAGCATTAGTGTGAACCACTGACGTATTTCTGTCTGATGATGAGAATCCATGATGTCGAGGCTTGCATCGATAGGGGGGGACTGTTAACAATTGGACCTAAGGACCATCCGATTTCACAGTTCGGTGCCCCCTGTGGTTTCACAACGGAAAACTGTTACCAACACTAGTAACAGGCCATACGCACATTAAAACACGTGAGGATGCATGCTAGAGACAAACTCATACCGATGCCCATTCATACAAACCAGCACATACACAATCCTTATGCATGCCGGCAAGGAGATATGCATTCATACCGGCTCACACGCACGGTCCCGAATGTCTCGTGCGCAATGTAACTACATATAGTAAACAACGATGAGATAGGAGGTCCCAGCATCTTGCTTGTCTGATGCGGAACAACGTGCGGCCGTAAACCTCACCGCTGACACATTAGGGTGGCAGTACAGTTGTTGCCATGTATACGGCCTTCGGCGGCTTGACAGTCACTCGGGAAAAGTGAGAGCGGTTAGTGACTCGAAAACAGAGAGGCAGATCCTACTGCATAAACATAATGAGAGAAGGTCAAATGAGACGCGCCTCCGTACTCAACAGGAGCGACTTTCGACGAGATTGATACGGCATCAGGAGGGGAGCGGGACGCCAACTAACACTCTGAAACACATCCCATTTTGCGAGCTGTTTTACCGTTATCAAAGGTGTGACCACACGTACATACGTCAGCCCACTTCGGTCCTCCTACGTATCCTGAATTCCAAGGGGGTAATTCTTGATTAGCATATCTCACCTGTCGACCGCTTATCTGGATAACCAGAGCAGAAGCGCTGTGGTTAGTGCGGAGGAAACCAAATACCACTGTCATCATCATGCCTTTGCCATACAATCATTCCTCCAAGGTTAGCACACTTGGGTACCGCAAAAGTTAGAAGCATCGGACTACAGATGAAAGCAAATAATACGCACTCGTGAGTGGGAGAGGTTCTAGAAACACAACTGTCGAAAATCGGATGCGTACGCCGAAGAAAACGCCCCCATTGGTGGTGGAAAGTGATGTGTAAGAATTGAGAGGAAAGTGACGTCGACACCTAACTGAACAGATGGCAGTGGCGGAGCCACGTTTCCAACTAGACCTGGACGAATCTTTGTAATCACGGTTGGGTAAATTACCATGCACTAACATTACGGATCGCAGCAGGAGAGTGAAAATTCTCCGGTTGCAACCTTACAAATGAATTCAACTAAAATGTTCCGAGCTGCTACAATCTCACTTGTGTCGCCACAACCAAGTCCCGGGTACCGCAAATATTGCCCGAGATCACTTCGTGACCAACAGCAAAAACGAGGCGTGCAAAAGCGGACCAGAAAACTTTCCGATCGACCACAATACCTCACAACCGGGGAAGAACCTGAAAACGGTCTGTCTCTGAAAGCCCCGCCGGTCGATATAGATACCCATAAAATCACGCCGGAACAAGCTGATAAGGAGCAAATCCAGTGCGAAACCAAAACGTTGAAGAGCGACTTAGAAACAGAACTTTTCATACAAAAAACACGTATTATCATTTCTGTAGTCAACCCTCTCAGCATTTGAAGATGAACACAGCGTGTGTTACACTTCCAAACTTGGAACATTTTTCCGGAGCCCGCAAACTACAGTGCGCAAGATGTAGAAATCACCAATATCAATAAAAGACAAGATAGCGCATGGGTGAACAGACGCACTCAAACATATGTTGTAACCAAGCAACCAGCTGCGGCAGGGGACAGGTCAACCACTGCAGTACTCATGCGTAGGCATTACTGACCATCTTCGAAGGGTGGATAAAAAGCATCACAACAGCAAGGTGCTAGCCACACAAAGAAATTTGCGTTCATACGTAGTACAAACCTGGGCTGGCACAAAACATCCATGTTCACGGGGAGCATACGCCTCGGTACGCGACGGTTGGCAGAAGCCTGAGGCTGGTCCCTAAATGAGTACTTCTAAGCCCAGAACAACGTTTATACAGGGCAGCTTTATTTGAAAATGACCAAAAACGAGTCATAAAAAAGGAGTTGAAGAGTACAACATGAAAGCATGTGTAACCAAAATCCGAGTACGCCAAATAGCGACATAAATATTCAATCAGTTAATGACCAGGTGCGATAAACATAAGGCGCTGGCAACTTCGACTTCCACACGATCACGTCTAACGGGCAGACTTTTCCATTGCAATATCTGAAACAGAGTGAAGGATGTGAGCTGATTTGTGAGATTCAATAGGAATAGCAAACCGGAAGGAAAAGTGATGCAAAGCAATGCCACAAAACGGGGGAGAAATCGGTAGCAGGAAGCAACTTAACCGAAAATTTTCCGCAGAGTTAATTCAAACAATACATTAGCACCACTAAAAAAAGTAGGGCGTACCTTCCTTCGTAGGCAGAGGATTCTTCACTGCTGTTTCCGTATGTTTGAGCGGTGGAGGTTGCGTTATCTCATCCAGTAGCTGTTTCTCCTTTCTCTCCTGATCAATGGCTGGAAACGAGAATAATACATGATACTGGAGATTCATTCAGGCCAAACAACCTGCTTTATTAAGGGACTAAAGCTTATGATCACTTACACGTACAAACATTACAGATGACATTAAACAAGCAAGTGATACAGGAATGACACTAAATACAACTGTGTTATAAATAACGCATGCACAAAATGAAATAAGCTTTGTGCCACAAGTAACTCCCCGTCCAGCATTTGCATCGTGAGACGTAGACAAGCGACAATCGGAATTAGACGAGGATTCGACACTATAAAAAAATAGGGGTCGTTCGGCATCCTAACGACGTTTAACCAAACTCAGTGTTTAGGTATTGCCTGGCGTTACAGTTCGAACACAAATTATCAAAGCCCGAAATCAGACGCCTCTTGGGCTCAAGGAAACATGCACAAATACGTCATCCTGTTGGTCACCACTGGTACTACGTGGACTCCACTCTCGCTTCGTACGCACCTCACTCTCTTGGCCCTTTCAGTCAGGTAACGTCGTACGTTCGCACCGAGGCACGTCGCAGAGGAAGTCCTATATTAACTAACATTTGTCTGCAAAGTCTGGTCACCATGGTGCTCCATATATGAGTCTAGACATACTTTTAGCGTTCGGGCACCTTTTTATTTTAAATTCTGGCATTACAGCTAAGCCTCTGTGTGGGCTGTTGATACACTGCCAGCAATTGCAATGACGGAGGATTGGGAGCACCCAGTATGCGGTTCAGTAAGTGCTATCATTGCCAACAAGTGATTCAGAGCTGCAACAAAATCGACCATCACAAGGTGGAAATGTAACAGCGTTTGGGTGTGAGCGTAGTGTCTATACTCACTGGTTTCTTACGGGGAAGATTATTGTAACTGACCGGCTACACCACCTCCAGACGTTTCGGTGTGGTCTTGTAATTTTACGCTGCCTGGATCCATAGCAGCGCCGATTTCGGAAAGCTGTTGGATTGTCACTTTCCTTGAGAGTGGACATCGATTTATTATGCAAAAAACAGAATGAATACTAAGATTCGAGCGGAAACTACAGGGAGAGAACAGAAACGACCCAAAAGACCAGGCAAATGGGGATACCATGATTTCAATTTAACCAGAGTGAGGTTAAATAAACGGCAGTGACAACGGTCAACATCATACGAAATGAACACGGGATAGTAACAGCACTGTTGTCCTGCTTTAGGAACAACTGACAAGCATGCCAACGGGGTGACAGCCGTTCCTTTGACAGCGATCTAAAAGAACCTAACGACTGCCATCACTACTTCCTCTGGGATCACATTACAGGAAAAACATGCGCGAACACTAAAAACGCTTTTTCCTGCACTGCAAGTGACTGTGCCGCACAAACAGCTTACATAGATGGCCTCTGAAAATTACAATGTCAGAAAGACAGAAGAGGGACCAACTGTCCACCACTGAAACCAGACGAAGACAACGACATTACAAACGGGCCAGACAAGCTGCTACTTGCACGGTGATACAAAGCATAAAGGAAAGCGACAAACGCTTTGACAAAATATGGTCACTACAACAAGCACACTGAATCGGCGACACGCACCAACCGCCGGTCAGCGGAATCGCGACTCCATTCTGCGTGGACGAAATGGAAATCGGTAAGAAGCAACTCAGACTATTCCCAGTAGACAGAGAAATATCACAAGTGGAATTTGTCGGAGATGTTGAGTGTATCCCAACAGAAACTCAGATATCGTGTATGAAGACAGCCGCCACAAAATGCAACCAAGGTGTGTGTAAAGGCAGCTACCACAAAATGTAACCCAGAAGAAAAAAAGGCTTACTTTCCGCAGTCGGAAGTACAACTTTTTCCTTCGGAGTGACATGTGTTAGTTCCGACTTATCAAACTTATCTATTGCGTTCAACACAGCTTTCGGATCACCAACGGCTGAAGACATCTTCCACACGGAAAACAAGATCACAACTGAGAACCGCGCAACAACTGGAAATTAAATACTGCGGAAAGTTCAAACAAACTCAGGATTCAACATTTCAGCCATTTCCCGCAATTTCAACGAGCCGTACACGGGTTCGAAGTTAGAGGCCCGAATTACCCGGATCCAGTCAGTTTGTTTGTTCCGATATCCGGCGGTTTTCTGCTGGCCTGGAAGGCAGCCATTGAAGACAGGGTGTAGCACCGCCCTTGGGGGTTATAGAGAGTATCAAGAACAGGGTGAAATAATGATCCAACAGAACAGAGTAGATTATTAATCCAACATTAACCCAAGTAAGTGGGAGTCCAATAACATTGAGACGGTCCCTATTGCAGCGATGTCGGTGAATAGCAGCCAACAATCTCCAGTGGAAGGTCGTGCCAGTAGTTGGCAACTCCATAAGAGAAGAACTGTTACCTAATGAAGGTTCGGGGTCGATGTTTATAGAGCATCTCATCGCGACCTCTTCGACTGTTATCACTGAATTGGGAAAGTAACTGCTGCATGAGACCTGTGCCGAAGAAAAGTGTGTAAGAATTAAGTTACCACGGAGTCTTCGAAACTCAAGTGGATAAAGATCGAGAATTTCGAAGCGATACTCGTAGGACGGATGCCGCAAACCCGTGACCATTTCGGTGGTCAATAGCTGGACACGTTCGATGGCGAGTATGTCTTCCGGTGTCAACAACTTTATTAGCACACCCGAACAGTGGTCATATATAGACCCTGTAAAGCGTTTCAAAGGCTTACCTGCCTGTGCAAAGAAGAACTTTATATCATCCAAAGAGTCAAAAATCATCTTCTAGTGGCCATCTGGTGGTGGTGAGAGAAGGATCAACCAGACGATAACCAAATCTCTAAGTCACCTTCAAGTTCGTGGAGATTTACTTGGTTTTGTTCACCAACGAATCTTCACTATTGTACAACGTCTTTAGGTTACCTCCACATGATGTTCGGATTGACTGAAATGGCCTTGCACCCACAATGAAAAAATTTGTACACGCACGTCAATATGCTCTTCTACCTCTGACGATACCTATGACGTTTCCACACGAATCTCAACCATTTTTTAGCTTCGCTGTACGAGAAACATCATCGCAGCACTGGCCGCGTTTCAGCCGCCCACGGTAATCTCGGAATATCCTCACTTCCCGGATACTGGCAATTTGAAATATTGCGGTGGTGGTCCTCTTGAACCCTTTCTGTGAGTCACGCTCTTCATTACTATAACTTCCTAAAACTCCCGTGACCATCCTGTTGCGCGGGTAACTCGAAATTCGGTTTAAATTTCCTCGCTGTCATTGTCCGTTCATATTTTTGTCATCCTGGTGCCTAGTGCATCAAGGATTATGTACGATTATCGCTATTCTTTTTCGAATAGCATAACTCATTGCGTATTATATTATTTGCGTTCGATAGTATCCGTACTATTTTTTAGCCTCCTTGCATATTACTCATCCTCGTCAACAATGACCCGTGTCAGATCTAGCAGTGCTGGGACTCAGCAGACACTCTGTAGCAACAAGCGTCTGCGGCCAGTATGGATGTAAAATGTCCGTACAAAACGGCGCGCAGTGCGACCAGTGTCAGAATTGGTATCACCTCAAGTGCACTGGTCTTAACGAACACTAGTACAAACAGCTAGCTTCCTCATCTCTCATTTGCATCTGTATGAATTGCAGGTCCAACGAAATCCAAGGCACCGCTCGGCAGCTGACTGGTCTTACACGCACCACGTCAAATGGAGTGACGCAGAAAACCTGCGACTGTAAATGCGGTGCTCTTCTCAGCTCTGTGTCTCCTTCCACTTCTTCCATAGGACAGTACCAGCGGACGCTGTCCGAAATGAAGTTGGAACTACATTCTCTGAATGAGTATATAGCGCTTGCTCTCCCTGGTGTTGCAATCACCAAGAAAGCAGTTGTCTTATCAAGTGTACACATAGAGGAGGCGGCAGTAAAAATGGAGGGAAAAGCTCTCAGGTAAAAGAGAGTTGTCTTATGGGTGCGCTTTCCTACAACCTCTTCTCCGACCAAGCTAGCTAAAACAGTCCTAGGGACTTCCTCCTCCTCGGATGCCACAAACATGGTACTCGCGACTAGGCGGCGGGCCAAAACAACCAAAAAGTCAGTTGGCCTTTTGGTAACTTTGCCAGCCATGCTCAGCCCCGAGGTAGTGGTGGGAAAAACAGACGCTTTGAAGTCCGCCAACGCCCATCTGAAAATCGTATCTTTCGACTGCTCCCGGCAAGAAAGCGAGACGCAAAGAGCGGATTAAGACTAAGTCACAGATCACGGCAGACCAGAAGCTACAACTGGAGACTGAGGTCGTAGTTTCTGCTCTCGAAGCATCCCCTCAGACCCCTGTGCCTGTTGTGGAAAGTGGAGTCACCGTCTTCGTGGTGGTTCCAACGTCCGACGTCCCAGGTACAGACACAAGCATTGAGGGTACTCACACCGCGCAAAAACCGTCTTCAGAGTTACCCACCCTGAAACCCACCAAACTGCCCAGCAGAAAACTCTTCCTCCCAAGAGTTCGGAACGGAAGCAGCCTGCTAGGACCGCCTCCTACAGCTCAAAAAGCATCCATTTGGCCCACCCCTATAAATATCTCTTTCAGTGGCCCCATAACACAGCGCCCTTTGCTGTCTTCCAAACCCCGCTCCCAGAAAACGAGGAAGTCAAATTTTCCGTGGGTAAAAACTTCCAAACACCCTCCCAAGCAGCGGAATTTGACGGGGACGCAAAGTTCCCAGGTGGCGGCACCCAGAACGCTGATCGAACGCCCGTTAGGGTCGCTGACGTACGCACAGGCGGTGATGTCGCGCCCACAGCCTCGAAGAAGGGTCGTCAGAACAACTCGGAAGAACAGACCGAGTCCAGCCCCACCACCCTCCTCATTTCTAGGCCTTCTTTCCCAGGCTCTTCCTCGCACCATCCTTTCTATTTTCTCGCGAAATCCAACGAGGAAGTAGCTTTCAGATGCATGTATACCAACTGTCTGAGTCTGTTTAATAAATTACCGGAAATCAGACAGTTAATTCATGACACCCAACCCCACATGTTCGCCTTCACGGAGACCTGGCTTACAGGTGATATCAGTGACAGTGAACTGAGTGTTCCGGGGTATTCTGTTTACCGGGCTGACTCTGCCCGAGGGAGAATGGGGGGTTCTGCGATTTTTCTTCAGCAGTGTCTCCCGACACCCACGGTTATTGGTGGCTTCCAGTCCTCTGATAAATGTGACGCTCTTTGGCTTCGACTACCACTGCGCGGCCAAGACTCACTCCTAGTGGGGGTTATTTATCGTTCTCCTTCATCAGACGTTCCCGACGACAACACCCTTCTGGTAAGCCTGGAAAACTTCCTAGGCCTACAACGCTTTACACATCTGCTTATTATGGGTGATTTTAACGCACCCAAGATAAACTGGGCATCAGTTTCTCACCAGGACTGTGAAAGCGGATTCTCGACTTCCTTATCAACGCTGATACGTCGGAAGGCGTGGACACAGCACGTCACCGCCCCGACGCGCCACCGTTTTGGTCAGATTCCCTCTTTGCTCGACTTAGTTATCACTAATGAGAGCCACCTGGTAGACAGAGTGATCATCAAGCCACCACTTGGACACAGTGACCACTCTCTGTTAGCCTTTGACCTTATCTGTTACTGGTTACAACAACCAGCAAAAAGATTCACCGTTCGAAACTTTAATCAAGCAGATTTTAACGGCCTGAGAACCTACCTAGGTTCACTTCTTCTTGACTTGGACTCCGTGGACCAGAACTACCACACGTTTCACAGCGCAATTCAAAAAGCAGACGACTTATTTATACCGCGCAAACTGTGCATTTTCTCTTATCGGCCACCCCTTCCACGCAGGATACGTCGTCTTCTCGATAACCGTTCCCAATTATTCGCGAAGCATAAGCTTACTGGAAACTCAGAGGACCTAAGCGCGTTCCACATTGTCCGAAACAGGTGTAGGCGGGAAATCCGCGAACACACCAAACTCGTACAAGAGAAGATCCTCATAAGAGCCCGCGGGAACAAAAACTTCTTATTCAAGCATATGCGGCGACTAAGAAAGAACAAACCTTCAGCTCTTTCTTTACGACTACCCAACGGGGAGACTTCATCTGACTCCCTAGTTGTGGCCGAGTTATTCAGGGAGTACTTCTCGGCAATCTATAACGTCGTATCCCCGAGCTGGCATCCTGTACTACCGTTGCAGAAGTTCAGGCAACCACTCGTGACCGCTGAGTTTTCTGTGCTAGATGTCGAAGACCTTTTACTCAAGGTTAATCCTTACGGTGCAATGGGTCCCGACATGATCCATCCCAGAATACTCAAGGAAGCAGCTGTTAGTTTGGCTGAACCCCTTTATAAGCTGTTCAAGCAAACACTCCAGACTAGCATCCTCCCTAGCGCATGGAAAGAGGCGATGGTCACACCCATATTTAAAGTGGGTGACCGGCACTCTCCGGCTAGTTATCGGCCAATCAGCCTCACTAGCATCCCGTGCAAAATAATGGAGCGCCTACTAAAGCGCGCCATACTCAATCACTTCTTATCAAATAATCTTTTTTCTTCCACACAGCATGGCTTCCTTCCTAATCGGTCATGCATAACAAACATGCTTATTTTCATGGATAGTCTGACGGAGGCCAAAGACAATGGCCTCATCTCTGATGCCATCTTCTTTGATTTTGCCAAGGCTTTTGACCGTGTCCCACACGGCCCCCTGAAACACAAACTGGAAGCCTACGGTATTCAAGGAGAGGTTCTTCGCTGGATTGCCTCTTTTCTTGATAATAGAACGTTTAGGGTCAAGACCGGAGCAGACCTTTCGTCTCCCTCTTTCATTTCTGCGGGAGTTCCCCAAGGGTCAGTTCTAGGTCCTTTGTTATTCCTCATTTACATCAACGACCTTCCAAGCAACATTTCCAGCAGCGTCCTCTTATATGCAGACGACCTAAAAATCTGGAATGCCACTGATCCCAGCGCACTACAAATTGATCTTGACGCGATCAAGCGCTGGTCGGACGATTGGAGTCTCCCACTAAATGACAATAAATGTGCTCACATGTCACTCGGTGGAGATTCTGGCAATGCCTTCATGATTCATAGCGCATCTAGCACAGTAGATATCATGAGCATTGATCTGAAGAAAGATCTGGGCATCTGGTTGTCGTCTAACTTGTCCTTCACGTATCACCATGAGATGGCGGCAAAAAAAGGATTTGTCGGTCTTATGATGATTAGGCGCACTTTCCCCGCATGAACAAGAAAGCTTTTCAGACGCTTTACGGGATTTATATAAGACCGTTCCTCGAGTATGCCAATCAGGTCGTGTATACCGGCCTGAGAGAAGACATATTAGCTGTTGAGCGTGTCCAGCGCGCAGCCACCAAGATGGTCGCGGGCCTGATTAATGTTACTTACAAGTCTCGACTTGAAATTCTTGACCTTTACCCACTTGAATTTCGAAGACTCCGCGGTGATTTAATGCTCACACACTTCTTCTTCAGAGTAGGTCTTGCAGAACAGTTCTTCACTGTAGCGAATGATGACGGACGGTGAGGACATAAAAGGAAGCTTTTCAAGCATCGTCCTCGGACCTTTCTTGGGCAGCAGTTCTTTTCTTACTGGGTTATTAACTATTGGAACAGCCTTCCTTCTGAAGTCGTCAGCAGCGCTTCTAGGGATCGTTTTAAAGCTTTTCTTGATTATCATTTACCTAAAGTTGCATTATGCGAAGAATCTTTCTTTGTTCCTGGTATTCACTGTAATCCCCAAGAGCGGTGCCACACCCTGTTTTCAATGATCACTTTTCAGATCAACAGATACCAGCTGACACTGAGGAAGGAAAACCAACTGGATCCGGGAACCTTGGGCCGTTGCCTCAAACCCGTGTATCAATCGCTGAATCGCCGTTGCATTTGTTCATTTTCGCCGCCGAACCCAGTGAAGTAATTTAGCAATTACTTGGGCTTGTCAAAGACTTTTGACCACTAAAAGGTAAACTTCGCGACTGACACACTGGTTCGAGGCATAGGCCCAAATTGACTGGATCCAGTCAATTCTTATTTCTTAATGTCAACCGAGAGTCTGTTGATCTGAGAAAACGTTGAATAAAAGAGATAGGCCATTTCAACAATTTGTACACGGGTTCGAGACTGGGGCCTCAAATTACCCGGATCCAATCAGTTCGTCTGCTTCGATTTCTGGCGGTTTTCTGTTGGCCTGAAATTCGGTCGTTGGAAACAGGGCGCAGAACGGCTTCCGGGGTTTATAGAGAGTGCAAAAAACGGAGTTAAACAATAACCGAATGAAAGTGGGCATCCAATAACAGTTCGAAACATCATTAGAAAAGCAACCAACAACCTCTAGCGGAAGATCGTTCCAGCGGCTGCTAACCCTATGAGAGAAGAGCTCTTGCCTAAGTTCCAGGGTCGAAACTTATAGGGCTTCTTGTCATGACCCCCTCTACTGTTACCACCTACTGGGAAAAAAACCGCCACATGAGTCCCGCGCTAAAAAATATATGTGAGGATCAGGACTTTGCTGATTCTTCAAAACTCGGGCTGATAAAGATAATGAATTTCGAGGCCAGACTCGTAGTAGACATACCACAAGACGGCAACCATTTTTGTGGCTAGACTCAGCAATTCCGCGACTGATACACGGGGTCGAGGCAGGGACCAAGGGACCTGGATCCAGTTGCTTTTTCTTGCCCAACGTCAGCAGGCGTCTGTTTCTCCGGGAAGCAGTTATTAAAAACAGGGCCAATTGCTGGACAAGTTCAATGGCGAGTATGTCCTCCTTCAAAGCAGTGTGAACGACTTGATTGGCATACCCGAGCAGTGGACTTATATAAACTCTGTAAACCGTTTCAGAGGCATTCCGGTCTAGGCGACAAAATGTTCTTTTTACCATCCCAATTGTCAAAAATACCCTTCCGGGGGCCACCTGGTGGTGATGAAAACAATTAACCAGGGGACAGCCAAATACTGAGGTCCTTTGTAAAGTCAACTTTTGCAACGTCTATTACACTTTGTACACTGCGTGTCACGAATAAGTTATCAGAATCTCCTTTGACCGACATACATGCTTACTTGCTGTCGTTTAAAGGAGGACCCCGCTTATTTGGCCAGCGCTCAATACGATCATGGACAATCTGCAATGCACTGGGACCACACGAATTCCAGATTTTTAACTCATCAGCATAATGAGTGGCGTTGCTAGGAATAAGCATGTAGAGGTCATTGGTCTACATCAGCAACAACGGTGGACCAAGTACAGATCCTTGAGGAACTCCCGCTGAGACCGCGGGAGGAGAAGAAAGGCCCAAACCGGTTATTATTCTGAAAGACCTGTTGCCAAGAAGAGAAGTAATCCATCTGAGAATCTCCTCGGAGATCCCGTTAGCTGCCAGTTTGTGTGCAAGAGGACCGTGTGGGACACGGTCGGATGCCTTGCCGACGTCAAAGAGAATAACATTCGAGATAAAGCCTTTGTGTTTGGTCTCTGCCCGGCTATCCATGTTAGTTATGCATGACCGGTCGAGAAGAAAGCCACATTGATTAGGAGAAGAAAGTTTACTTAGGAATAGATGCCTGATAGTGGCGCGTTACGGCAAACTCTCCATTTTTTGCATAAGATGTTCTTAGGGCTGATCGGCCGGTAACTAGCAGGAGAGTGGCGATCATCTGGTTCAACTGTGGGTGTAATGATGGCCTTCTACGCTTGCGGAAGGGTGACAGCCCGGAGTATTGGGTTACACAGGTTATAGAGAAGCGCCTCCAAACCGATTGCTACTTATTTGAAGATCCCGGGAGGGATCAGGTTCGGTTCCATAGCACTATATGGATTGGTCTTACGCAAGAGACCCCGTCAGCTGTCAAGGCTGGGTAATGAAAATGTCTACTAGGGAGAGTTGGATGCCAGATTGAGAGATCCACGTTGTATACTGCTGATTAGTGTTCTCTGGATGCCTCAGCAACCACTTGGGAGTTGGAGGAGGATTCCCCATTGGGTAGCCGCGGAGAAATCGTTGAGAGCCTGTTTTTTTCTGGCGACGCATGTACTTGGAAAGAACATTTTTATTCCCGCGGGCTACCAGTAAGATTTCTGACTGTGCCTTCTGGGTGTGCTGGCGGACTTCCTGCCTGAACCTGTTCCATACGGAGCGAAGGTGTTTAGATCCCCCGGTTTGCTACTCAATTTCGGTTCAGAGGATAGACGAGAACATATATTAAGAAGGCGACTTGTGTTTCACTTGAGCAGTGAACGGAAAGAGGAGTTCCGTGGTTTTCGGGAACAAGTGCCTCATCAGCTTCTTGAACAGCAGCTTCAAAGGAGAGGTGGTTTGAGTTCACTGAGTCAGATACAAGGCTGAGTGTACTTAAGAATGTCCTTACTGTATCAAATTCTGCTTTCTGGAGATCTCGGAATGAAGTCTTTGTCGCACTATTTTCGAGCCAGTAACAGACAAAGTCACAGCCTAGGAGCACGTGGCAACTACACCCCAGAGGTGGTTTAACCACCTGATCCACCAAGTGTGGTTCATTCGTGATGACCAGACCAAACCAGGAGAGTGTCTGACCCGGTCGGTGCCTCGTGAACAGATTGACCTGCTATGTCCAAGCTTTCTCGTGGATCAACATTACCAAGGGTTTCGAAAATCCGTAGACAGAGTCCTCAGGAGAAATATATGCATAGTTGGGTTTGGGTGTGCTGAGTTCATCGGAGACACTGGTTAGATGAGAGAAGACCTCGGCCGGTCAGAATGGCCTTGGCGTCACGACTACGAAGTTGGAGTTCGACCCTCTGAGGAGATAAATCCTCTTACGACAGCTGGCACCGGAGGCTTTTGGTTTAGAAAAACGACACAGCCTCCCATGCACCCACGTTAGAAGTCCGTTCGTGCAAAAGTACCCGGGAACATGCAGTTCATTACCACTAAAATCTGTGAAAAGCCAAATCTCTGACAAAGCAGGAATGCGAGGGCTAGTGCCGTGAACCAACTACCTGATTTACAGTAGTTTGTTTAAGAGGCTCGGGCAATTAGTGTACACTCACTTGTTTGCCTGGGTCCAAAAAGGGACGGAAGAGCACGTGGAGTAGTTATGGAAGGCAGCCTTAGTGAAGAGGGGCAGTGCGTAGCCGGCGGTGTAGTTTCGTGAGCCCTCCTGGAAGTTGATGGCTACTTCATCACAGCCTGAACGTAGGTGAGGGTCCTGTGGGACGCGCCGTCCGCCTCTGTTGGCCCAGAGTTGACGGCTTTCTGAACACCTTCGCTTTCGGAAATTCTGAAGATTGATTTTAAGTTTTGCAGCCCTGGGAATTTTTGTGGGGCCTCAGATTAGGAGAGAACTTAGAAAAAATATTCCGATTCATCCGAGAGAAGAGCACCTAGAATGAGCCAATTACGAGCCACTTCCGATGCAAGGGGTGAAACTAGTAGACTCTCTGGACCATCAAGCTAAGAGAAAATATCATTAGACACACCAAAGAACACCAATAACAGAGTAAGGTTACTTGCGTAATGGATTTTCAGGTAGCTGAGAATCAAGCGATGCTTTAGAGCAATCTCTAGAAGCGATGCTAACGGTCTCAGAAGGTACGTTGCTCCGATGGTTAATTCACTGCAGAGATGAGCTGTTCTGTGGGAACTACTCGGAAGGAAAAGCGTGTGAGAATAAATCACCGCGGTGCCGTCGAAATTCGAGTGAATGCAAATCAAGAATTCCCGGCCAAGACTCGTGCGCGTCATTTTCGAAGCCCTTGGCTAGTTTGGCAGTCGCGCACTGGGCACGCACAACAACTAGTGTGTTCTTATCCGGACCGGTATGCACCACCTGAGTGACATGCTGGAGTGGTGTACATGCTATTGTTGTACTGCAGAATATGTTGCTCCTATGACTAGGCGCTGGTGAAAAAGAATCAAAGAACATCAACCAGCTTGGATCAGAAAGGGCAGCCGTAAACCAGTTACCAGTGCCATTGTTGCACGTCTAGCGGACACCAACCATCGCGTAGATGTCGACAAAGAATTCCGGGTTATCTCCAGAGTGGCCAACGCTCAACCACAAACAGTCCGTCAGCGCATTTTGGCGACCGACTAATCGATTTTAATCAGATTACGCAACCCCAACCTGTGCCTTCAAAAGAAGTTTGTTCACTCCTTGCAACTTCCGTGGCCACAATTCGATCACACTCAATCTAACCACGCACAAACATTTGACCCTGACCGTGTGACATAACACCTAGTCAACGTCCGGCCTGGACTTGACCAAACACTGTACGCAGTCCAGTGGTAGCCCCTAATGTCATTCCCTAATAGTCACTCTGTTTTTGCGGTTTGTCTTATGACGCCTAGATTAAACCTGTGTAATTATATTGACTTGAGGAAGAATTATCGAAAACATCGTCACCTCTGATCTTATGTGATTTTTGCGACAATCACCTAGGGATTGCAGCAAACTTCATGGGGTTACATCTGCACATGCTTGTCTTTTGATAGCAGATTCTGGTTGTCCGACCACCGCTCAATCTTGTCAAGATCAATCTGCAATTCATTGGATCAGTGGATTCCGTTTTCTTACGTCGTCTGTCTACAAAAGAGCACTGATGGAGATATTATCTAGAAGGTAGTTGATGTAAATAAGGAGTAACAGAGGACCTTGCACTGATCCTTCAGGAACTCTCGTGGGAATGAAAGAGGGAGACGAAAGGTCTGATTCAGTCTCAACCCTGAATGTGCTAGTATCAAGTCCAGCAAAGAACCTCTCCTTGAATACCATAGGCTTTCAGTTTGTGTTTCAGTGTCCGTGTGGGACACGTCAGATTGTCCCTGAAAATAGACGTCATTTTACGCATGGCCGATTGGGAAGGAGACCATACTGGGTGGAGGAGAAAAGATGAGTCGATAGAAAGTGATTGAGGATGGCACGGTTTAATTGACATTCCACTATCTTTCACTGAATGCTAGTAGGGCTGACTGCCCAATAGCCAGCCGGAGAGTTCTGGTCGCCTACTCTAAATATGGGCGTGACCGTCACCTCTTCCTATGCATCAGGGTAAATGTCAGTGTGGATTGTGTGTTCAAACAGCTTATTATTGTGTTCTGCCAGACTAGCGGCTGCTTGTTTGAGAATTTTGGGATGGACCTTCCCAAGTCCCATAACGCTGTATGAATTAATCTTGAATGGAAACTCTTCAGAATCTAGCACAGAAAACTCAGCGATGGAGAGTGGTTGTCAAAAGTTCCACAGCGGTAGGATGGAATGCCAGCTCGGTGGTTCGGGGTTGTGGACTGCCGAGTAGTACGCCCTGAATGATCTGACCACAGTTTGCGATTTAGATAGTCTCCTTGTTGGGCACTCGCTGAGAAAGTGCGGAAAGTCCAAACTTTCTTAGTCGTCGCATATGGTTAAACAAGAGGTTTTGCTACCACAGGATCTGAGGAGGATTCTTTCTTATACGGGTTTGGTGTGTTCACGGATTTCCTGTCTCATCGACTTTCAAAACTGTGGAGTGCAATTTGATCCATCGGGTATCCCGTGAACTTAAGAAAAAGGTTTGCCGTTTTCAGAAAGATTAGGCAAATTTTCTTCCTCCTAAACAAGAAAGCATTTAAAATGCTCTGAAGGGTATGTGTATGTACACCGCTCCAGCATGTCACTCAGGTGGTGCATACCGGTCCGGATAAGAACACACTAGTTGTTGTGCGTGCCCAGTGCGCGACTGCCAAACTAGCCAAGGGCTTCGAAAATGACGCGCACGAGTCTTGGCCGGGAATTCTTGATTTGCATTCACTCGAAT
The DNA here is from genome assembly GCA_008508345.1 of Paragonimus westermani. NCBI lineage: Eukaryota > Metazoa > Platyhelminthes > Trematoda > Plagiorchiida > Troglotrematidae > Paragonimus > Paragonimus westermani. The sequence continues at coordinate 77,598 of QNGE01002725.1, forward strand.
TTCGACGGCACCGCGGTGATTTATTCTCACACGCTTTTCCTTCCGAGTAGTTCCCACAGAACAGCTCATCTCTGCAGTGAATTAACCATCGGAGCAACGTACCTTCTGAGACCGTTAGCATCGCTTCTAGAGATTGCTCTAAAGCATCGCTTGATTCTCAGCTACCTGAAAATCCATAACGCAAGTAATCTTATAAGTGTTTTCTGTATTCCCAAAGAACGGTGCTGCAGACTGCTCTAAGTGATTACCTAGCGGCTCAACAGACGCGCGGTTGACACTGAGCAATAAAAATCTACTGGATCCGGGTATCTCGTGCCCATGCCTCGAAACATTTTGCCAATCGCTGAATCGCTTGCTTCAACCCCGATGTGATTTTTGTTGTGGTTCACTTTTGTTTAACAACGTTTCTGCGCCTCTTTTCGCGTTATTCAATTAGATTCAGGGGAACCTGCCACACAACACAATTTATACACACCAACCTGCTTTTTTCCCTGTTGCACATCCGGCTGATGATACTTCACAGATCATTTACACGTTTTTTCAGCTCTGCCATACTACAATCATCGTTGCAACTACGACCACGCTCCAGCAGTCCACGGTATCTTCGCGATGTCCTCACCTCGAAGATACTGGTAGTTTGGAATATTCCGGTAGTCATCACCGAATACCTGTGAACATCTTCTCTAGGTCAATTTGTTTGAACTATGTAACTTTTCTGCCGCATTCGCCTATTTTGTTGCACTGTTAGCCTAGTGGTACCTTGGCTGTTAAGTAACTCTTTCTTCACCACTACACACCTTCGACTGTACACAAAACAGTTCTTTACTATGTCAGCAGCGATAACATCCCTGATCAAGTTCTCATAATAACTACGTAAGCGGTCTCGCAGCACCAAAATTTTAAATGATGGAGGGAAGCGACCTTGGGATCGCCTTGAGCAACTATCGTATGTTCAGATTAGTAAGCAGGATCAAGGCCAGCGTTGATGCCACTGAAATGGTTTTCACGTTCCTCGATGGCGGCAGAAACCTCTTAATTACGAGAAGAGAAAGACAGCCAAGGAGGGACAGATAACTAAATAACGAAGTCCTACGCAAATTATCTAGAGCAGGTAACAGAGAGGAGCTGTGAAGCGTAAGAAGGATGCAGACAAAAGAGAGGAGTGAGGGCTGTCACCACGATAAATAAACCTTGGTTGCCTCATCACCGTTGTAGATCCGGAAATGATCCCATCAAGCATCGGATGGAAGCCGGTTATCGTTGCGACCAAGACCACATCGGGTGATAATCTGTTTCAGCCGCTCACAAATGTATATGCAAAAACGCCAGCCAGAATTCCTGTCTTATTTCCTCCTTTTACAACCTTTAATCAGTGTCTCCCGAATGACGAATTTTTGCCACGAGCAAACGGCCGCTCTCCGGTCTCATAAATCCACTTAGGATCCAAAAGACTTCTGCAAACTCTTCCGTTTCCGGACATCTTTCTGAGGAGCTCGTGTTACGGTGTTCGAGTTTGTTAGAGCACCCCTTTCCCCGAGAATGTTGGTAAACTCTGATTGTGTCATCTGTGGTAATTCAGCATCCTTAGCCAAATAAAGACACCAGTCCTGCACACGATGTTTTAGATGTGGTCACACGTAAGCCCTGGAGAAATGCGGAAGGACGCTAGGTTTCCTTGAGGTCGCTGTCTCCCTCAGTTGATTGAACGTGTGCTGTTTTTACCAAGTTCGGCTTCGTACTGCTAATCTCGCGTAACTATTGCATCGTACCGCACTGTACATTTTGTTTGACTTGACAGAAGACAGACAGAACACTTTCAATAAAAACCGTGCTACGCGCAAATGTTAACTTTTCCAACAAGGTTTGGTGAATGGCGGCCAGCAGAAACATTGCAACGTTGGATCAAATTTTGACTCCAGCGCTTCGGGGCGTCAGTTGAATTGGGGACATTCCAATAACTCTCCCAGTACCCTGGAGGTTTTGTGAACGTTGTTTATTACTGGCGAGTCTGTTCGTTGGATTCGTATCGAGGATAATTATTGCGTTTTCATTTCTCCACCACAGTTGCACGATTTTTCTTAGGGGCTGCAAACAGACTACGTGGACGCATCGAGATCTTGGACAACTTGACTTTCCAGGCCCCTCCTCTCAGTAGCTTTCAGGATAAGCACACGTTGTACACCTACTCCCTTTAGGAGGTCTTCGTTCGGTTTACTTCAGTTCACGTCATACATGGCCGTCTCCAGTAATTTGCTCGGCCTCTGGCCAACAGCCGGCTCCACAATGGACCAAGCGGTTAGGAGGAAAGGCTTACAATTATTACCCTTAATCTGACATTATAATGCATGGAAGTGAATTATTTGAAATTACTCCCCGCTTCACAAAGATTCACACTTAATTTTTCAAATATGGTAACTGTGAAATCTACGTTATAACTTGACATTGCGGTCGACGCACTTCGACTGTTCTGCATGTTAGTGTGTAATGACCTGGAATATGCCATCGAATTCCCTGTCCACCTTCAGTCATATACACAAAAAATTGCAACCGCAGTTGAAATATTGAGCATTCCTGGACAGCCGTCACTGAAATTTTACATATCACTTACTGATTGTAGATATTCTAAGTCCGAGGCGGAAATGAACGAACGCATTTTTGCAATAGATAGACTGTTAGCAGAAATACTCAGTGCAAACGATATAGGCTACCACTGCGAGACGTAAATAATGTATCACGTGAAGATGGAAAAATTCGTGCGAATTCAATCGAACTATTCACAGTAGTCGAGATGCAATCACGCGTAAACCCTCCATTTTCTGAGACTACCGCCGGTTATCATTGAGGTTGTTCCCATAAGTTATTGTTGAATCTCGCATGCTAAATGGGATAGTACATATTATGTGCAAGGAGCTGAATGAAAAAGGTGAACACCGATGGGGAAGAAATCTAGGATCAATGATCAATTTTTAACGTTACCATTAGGGGTTCGCCGGACAACCCCCAACGACGACCCGAAACACGACAGGAGTCGGCGGCGATTCCCACCGACTGCACTCAAGTTTCATAACGTCATACCGCTACGTGCTCATCGAATCCTGCAGCCTAAGCCTGAACCGGATGAAACTCGACAACGGCCCCTCGAAATTACTGCCGCGTCACCCGAAATGGCATCGCGCATGCTGGAGCAACTCTATCATCGACTTCAGCGGATCGCGACATGACGCCAGCGGTTATCGTCCCATCAACCATACCTCAGTTTGTTCCAGGTTGTTGGAAAAGATAATAAAATCCCGCATAGTCGAATTCTTATTATCATGAAAACTTATAAACCACTCCCATCATGGGTTTCTCAACAAACGTTCTTGTGTGACGTGCCAGCCAGAATTTCTTAACCATGTGACAAAATCTACTGACACCGGAGAGGCGATTATCATTATGCTGGTGAATAAGGCGAAGGCCTCCGATCGTGTGCCTTATAAGCGTCTTCTGTTCAAAATTGCATCCTTTGGTATATGTGATTCATTACTTAGCTCGTTTTCTTCATACCTTAAAGGCCGCATACAGTGAAAATAGGAGACAACTGCTCAACGCCCTAACTAGTCACTAGTGGGGTGATACAAGGAAGTCTCTTGGGACCGTTACTCTTTCTCATAGATATAAACTATATGTGTGGAGTTATCAAGCACGGCAAACTATTCCTATTCGCTGATCAAACTTGTTTACGGTTTTCCTCTTGGCAATCTCAATCCGTGTTTAGAAAATATACAGAAGGACTTTATGTCATTAGAGACTTGGTGTCAAACTTTGCTGATGAAATTTTCAGCCAATAACTCCACTATTGTGCATGGTTGTCACGTACCAGATAGCTCCATAAAGCTGGACGGTCAAAGCACATCAACCACCAACTCAGTATGTGACCTAGGTTTACGCTACTCAAACTCATTCAACTTAGCAGAACATATATCTTTCCTAGTTGCTAAAACTAGACGGACGATAGGTTACATTAAACACTCATTCGTCCTACCTGCTGTACGATTACACCTCTATAAACTATGCATACGACCTCAGTTTGAGTACTGCACGTTCGTATATGGCCACCTGCCCAAGTCTGATAGGCTATCTCTGGAAAGCCTCCACTGCGCATTTACCAAAAGCTTATCGCGTTATCAATCGCCTCTGAGCTACACAGAACGATGCCAGATGCTTGCACTCGATCCTCATTGGTTATGGCAACTCAAGCTTAACCTTGCACTAACGTATAATCTGGTATACGGCAATAAATTTGCGAATTTCTTGCAACACAGGTCGAAGTAAAACCTCACAAACTGGGACTTTACTTTGACAGCTCATAAGTCCCGGAAAAAACTGCGTTTAAAGTTTTTCCTAGTAAAGTATTCCTTCATTTTGAACAAACTTCCGTATGCAATTAGGGCCAATAAGAATACACATCTATTCAAACGGAGCTTAGGAACTTTTTCAACCATTACGAACGTCGTGTCCATTTTCAAGATCTACCTGTCTGAGGATGTTATCTTTAAAAACAGACCAAGTAACATCTGACAGGAAACCCTCCGTGTTGCGTGGTGTTACGTCACGCACCCCTCTAGGTAATCAAAACTATCAATTTCAAGATGGATCTTGTACTGTTAGACTTGCCAGCGGATAAGAAAACGTGTATCTGGTCAACATGTGTAGGTATCCGTGATGCTCAGAATCAGGGACCTCGAATAGCCCTAGAAGTCGTACTTGAATTGAAACCTCCCACGCAAGTAATAAGGCAAACACCTGGTACTGGCAGCAGTAAGCAATTGTTATTCATGTATTGAGACACCGAATTTATTAATGTACAACAGTATTAGAACAATCACAGCCTGTTATTGGCTGATCTCATTAGCACATGTAACGTCATAAACTGTATGTTAATTGGTGGAATAAGGAACAGATGAATTGACGAATAACGGAAGGCACAACACTAAGACCGTTCGTCCAATCCTGATGTTGTGTCGTTAACGCGATATTTGGATTGGCCGTCTGTCAGATCTTCTGTTGTGTCGGGGTTTGGACAATCGGTGAATCGAGATTCCCATCACAGTATCAATATATAGACGCCCGTTAGTAACAACCCAATCATCCTGGTACGTCCTTACTCCATACTCACTGATAGCTTGTGTTTATGTGCTATAAACCATTATTCAAAAGTTGAACATGTTAAAATAGTTTGAAAGAAAAACTCAACCTGTTCGTCTTGTGAATACATAGAAACCTTGTATCACAACCCATTTTCCTCCCCCTGATAGACCATCCGGCAACCTGTCGGTATTGTCGAACATTCTACTTATTCTACATACCGGCCGTACGGAGATAATCGACATCCAAATTCGGTAGTAATCGTATACTGGGGAAAGCTGACAATCGTTCTCTTCTCGCGTTATTTGATAACAGCTGTTCGCATATGGTAGATAGTTAATCAGATAACACAATGTTATTAACATCACATAAAAGGTTATGCGTGAATATCACATGTTACATTGTTCTTCATAGCTCACATGGTCAGTTTTACGTTCTCGCGTTTATCGCTCGATTTTGCTTCTCACTTTTGGCTTCACTGATATATCCCACGCGGGAAAACATCCCACCTCGCCCGGACACTCAAAATCCCGGAATGGTTGAGCATATCGCGAGATTTGTAGTGGTCAAAAAGAGTCTCTGACTACCCTAAGTGAACGCAGACGTATTTCACTGAGTTCAGTGACACAAATAAGGGACGAATGCAATCGGAGAGTTACGGGAGTTTTAGCAAGTTATAGTAATGAAGAGCTTGACTCACAGAAAGGGTTCGAGCGGACCACCACCACAATATTCCAAATTATCAGTATCCGGGAAGCGAAGATATTCCGAGATTACCGTGGGCGGCTGAAACGCGGTCGGTGCCGCGACGATGTTCGGAGTACAATGGAGCCGGAAATGGATATGATCCGTGTAGTATCGTCAAGCAACTACGCCATAGGTAGACGAGCAGAAAGACGTGCGTGCGCAAAACTTTATTGTTATTGCAAGGTCATTTTTGATCGATTCGAACGACCTGCAGAGATGACGCGAAACGTTGTTGTACAATAGTGAAGCATCGTTGGTGAACAAAACCAAGGAAATGACTCTACAGATCCTCAAAATTTTCTGGAATTCGAGCGGAGAATGACGTCCGGTCGACAGGTCCATCCGTTCCCCCGCAAAAGTATATGCGTTTCCATCTCTCCCGTATCATTATAAAACACTGCACATTTTCCCGGGACTACCTACATGGAATAATGATGAAATTCTTCAACAATCCATCCTCCCCATCCTCAAAGTACTTCTTCAGGCCAGTGATCACCTCGAGAAGTCGCAACTGATGTGACAACTGAGCTATTTTATCGAGTTTCTTGGATCCTAAGGCCTATCGTCTCAAAAGTATGTATCTCAAACTTTCTTCCTTAAGTTGGATTCCTCTCTGATACAATGTCTCTTTCGTTGCTATATTCACATAGCTGAGTCATTACACAATTTACAATTGTTGTGTTCAAATAGGTATATGGCTTTAAAATCTGTACATTGATCACGCTCTCTCGAGCGTGTTTCTAACAAATGCTTCCAGAAATATACCGTCCTTAGTATCCCTGACGAGACTTCGTCTCACGTCGATCTCTTCAAAGAAGAACGTTGCCCACTAAGAGTCAATCACCGCACACACACCGTTCGCTTTTCGGTGCTTGTCGAGGAAATAGCAATCCCAAAAACTAACTAAAGCCGCCTTATGTGAGGACTCCAGCTGTCTCCATCGCCGGAGCATTTCGAATGAACTACCCCATTCACGAGCCTTTGGTAGTGTTCATTCACTTCCCAAACAAACCATGGCTCTAGAGTGTCCAAACTTTGAACTAAACCATGTGTTACGGAGCCACTTGGCATCATGACACTCCTGACGCACTTGGCCGGATTGTTTAGCAGCAGAATACAGTTCCCATAACGGTCGGACCTGTTGAATGTTTCTGAAACCAAACCTTCCTCGGACAGCGCGTAGAGGAATAACGACCGCTAAATGGGCAACGAGATTCTGGTCGAGTGTTCCACGGTACCATTTCATGGACAGTAAAATGTGTGAATCAGTCGGTTGCATGCCACAACCGTGATAATCAGTATCAACAAGAAAAAATGCAATGCAAGCTGCAAATCAACCGCTTAAGGTTAATTAAACGTCACAAAGTGAGTGTGGGAATTCGCCTCGTAAGTCTCTTTAATAATGTGAGAAGAATAGAAAATGTTCATTTCTGGTAGAGCACGCCAAATGAAATTAAGCAAGTTACTTGGTGACCTTCGAACGAGTGAAACGGTATGCTCGGATGAGTTGGCACGGTTAGGTTGAGAAATTTAAGACAAATTATATACAATGGGACAAAATGGAAAATTTAGGCATCGAAAACGTCTGGACAGGAACTTTCAACAGATCCGGCAACTGCGCGACACACTGTCCACCGGGAGTTTTTCTGATTCTTTGCGCCCTGAGGATGATGTTAGCATCGTTATGTTCAACTTCTGTCGGGCTTCTTGCTAATGTTTGCAAATAATTGCTCTGGGCTCAGCTACAGCAAATGTGACAGTTTTGCACCAAGGACATTCGTGATATTGAAAGACGCTCTCCATTTCTCACGCCTCAGGCTCTGGGTCGACCGACGTTGAAGGTTTTGCGGTTGAAAGCCATGACTACCACCATGCACCTGCGACACCCCCGAAGTGTCTAGCGGTCGCTCTGAAAATTAGCGTTTGATGGCCCTCCTTGCATCGGCGATAGAGGAACCGCTGGAGGTGCTCATTGACTGACGTCACATCCTTTACTGAGGCGTTTACTCACAATACCATAAGGAAGACAAGCGATGCACACCACGCTTTAAACCTTCCGCTTTTGTCTCCACACGGACTAATATGTATCAGCTTGAGAAACACTGCCCAATCAAGCGAAAAGTCAGTGATTTCTTGGTTTTGCATTAGTTTCCACCAGCACGACATCGCCGATAGGAAGGTTGCGCTCCCGATCTAACCACTCCTGTTGAGCTTGGACAGTGGGAAGATTTACCTTGCTCACATTCTCAGAAATACAGGTGCTTGGCAATCTGCCTTCTTTCAACCTGCCATGTCTCCTCTGCTGAGGATTTCCTCAAGTTTCGGCTGGATTTCGCTACTAAGAAGTAACCATTAATTCAGCGACAAAAGAGCAGAACCAGTATTATTAGTCATCAACGGTACGATTGGGCGACGATCCAGAATTCGTCTTATCTTGAAAAATATCGCCCATATTCTCATCGTAGGGCTTCCACCCTACGCAAACCGTGTTCAGAGTTCGTTGAATAGACTACATTAGCGGCTTCAAGAATCCGTCTCCATGGCTGATACATGGTGGGTTTAAATTCCAGAGGACGCCTCCTCATAATGGCTCACTATTCACATCAATCTTTTCTAGCTTCTTACTTCAACCTTGGAGCTGTTTTTGTTACCCACAAAGTTAGAGCCCTTATTTATCCTGATCAGTTGGTGGTCTCTATCTTCTTATAGACCAAATCAGTAGCCTAAGGAGAGAGTGAGTACTCATGATTCTTGCAGCCCGGACCGCCCCAAGTTTCAAGCACGTGAATAAACAACCTTGTCTCTTTTATTTGGCCGACCCCTTTTCGCTTCCATCAGACCAGAATAATACAAACCACACCGTGTTCTACAAAAGGAAGTGGGATCAACATCTCTCCGCCAGCAACCTTACTGGTGTTAGCAAGAGATACCGGCCGATGTCACTTTTAGCCGCTGCTACACTGTGTAGAATCCAGAATCATTGAGGGATACATCAAGAGCACGGGCCATTCTAGCATGCCCTTCCTTCAAACAAACTTGGGGGATAATAGTTTTGTCAAACGGTGTATTATGGACAGTATGTCAGGGAATTTCTTGTCTATGTTCAGAGCCAAGATAGACTATCTGACGCTCATCCGGAGTAGACCATCAGTTACCATGATACGCAGTCTATAAAGGCGGCCCCCACTCAATGTCCTCTCCCCATATGAACACGTGAGTTAAACAAGATCCCCACTTCACCAGGAGAGATTTCTGGCTGTACCAGCCGCACAACAGCCACTCCGGTTGATTGTAGCTCAACAGGTGTCAAATGGTCTATTTTCATTACCCTTCCGTTGACTGGTACTCATTAAAATCTAGTAAGATTCAAGCTGACTAAACTAATTGAGGGTGTTCAATGCCAAGTTGTTGGTTCAGTGGGTTGGAGGTGCAAGTAGGAAGCAGGTGCTTCTTGGGAATTCTATATGTTGATGCGCAGACTGTTAAGTTCTGCAGCAATCTGCCGTGATTGGAAGAAAAGGATGCAGTATCTGAACTGAATCGAGATGTTAGTCAGGGTAATTCTCGGAAATTTCCGAGCATCTAGCGTTCAGGCAGAGCGTTGCAAGCATCACAAACGTGCAATTAGAAAAAACCATGTCTGCATTCTGGCCTGCTATGTCGACACTCTAGTGTTAGAGGTGGCCTCTTGGTGTCGTGCTGTTTTCCCTGTTGAGCACCAACTGGCACGGATGATCAGAAGACTTCATCTTCAGAGAAGTTAACACAAAGCCACCTCCAATCCGATGATACTGTGAAGGATATATGTTCAGATATGTCGGTCCTTCTTCGTACTGCTTAGGTGCCACAATGACACGACGTTGTACAGCTTCCAGAAGCGACTTTTACTTTTAGAGATATGGGGACCATAATAAGGCTACATTCTCGAGATGTGGTCGAACGAATCTGCCGTAAACAAGCCGAAAAAAGCTAAGGCTGAACCGAACGAAAAGATGTTTCCTCAACGCCGGGATTTCGGCAATCATTTTGCACATGCATCAACGTTTGCTAAGTACCAGGGATTCTGCGAAAAAAAGTTTCTTCCTGACAAGAACTGCCTGAAGCCGATTCACGGCAAGGTAATGGGCAGTGTTCACAGAGCTACGAATGTGTTCGACTTAACACTTACTACCGTTAAAATCCAGTCAGTTCGTTCGGGACCAACCGAACAGAATGTTAACGTCCGTCCGCAGAAAAAGAGAAACGTTGGTGTTGTTTACGTTATGCCAATGTTTGACGTCGTCGGCAAACGTTAATGACGAAGAAATGATTAAAAGAGGAAGGCCGCTGTTAAATATCGAAAATAGAATGCGCTCAAGAGTTGGACCTTGTGGTACCCGTTTGGGGATAGGTCTGCAGATAAGAAACATACCTTTTACGCACACTCTGTACAGATGATTAACAAGTTATGGCTTGACTCATTGAAGAACGTTGCCTTATAATCCACAGTGAGTAGGTGTGACGAATAAAACGGCCCGGTGTATGCGGTCGAATGCCTTGGGAAACTCGAGGTAAACGACATCGGTTCAATTGCCTGGGTCAACTGCTTGGGTCCACTGATGAGTGGTCATCGGCACGTCTGTGGTACACAAACGGCCCATGTGTAAACCGTGCTGCAAATTAGGGAATTTACTCTAGATGAGGTGCTAACAAGGCGTGTGATATTCAGCTACCTCTAAAGTCTTCGATATGTTCCATAGCAAAACAGTTGATCTGTAACCACAGAGGCAACTACGCCTACCACCTCTGAAAACGGGTGTGGTGCGCGCGAGTTCTCGGCTGCTAAATGTTGGTCCCTGGGAGACAGACTGTGTGGGAAGTGGGCTAATTGAGTCGACAAGCTGTTTGGCCGCTTCAAGCAAGGCCTTGCGAGATATGCCGTCGAGGTCAGAGGGCTGTCCCTGAGATACCTGAGTTTAGGCGACACTGCCCCGTAGGGAGTATCCACGGAGCGAACGCTATCAACTTCAGTGTCAAGGTAGATCTGAGGGCTTGGTGGTGACCGCGCGAAAGTACTGACGCACTACTCGGTGAGGACATCAGGGGCTCCCATATCAGACGGAGTAGAACGTGATGGACCCAAAAGTTGAAGAAACTCAGCTTTCTCCGTGGCGTTACCAATTCACGAAGGTTAGTTAGTTAATAGATGGAGCGTTCCGCAATTCGTTCCCAATGGAGACGGCTCTATTGAATTTCTGATTCGCACCGGTTTCTGAAGGCGATGTCGATTTTTTGTCCACTTCAGATACTGGTAATCGATAACACTCTCAAATAGGACGCTTCTTCTGGAAAAGTTTCAGTGTGCTGACTAGAGGGCTCGCCTCGCTTGCTGCTTGACATAAGCGTAGGCCCACCAGCGGCTACGGAAAGGATGATAGTGAGCTTGATACAGAGACCATCAGCTGGATGAATGAAGGGTGAAGTTCACTGAGACTACCAGAGCTCTTGAAAATGTTCAAAACTGAGCAGATCAGGCTTGCACTGAGAGCGCAATCACATAAGACGACTGCGTGCCTACTCAGTCCGAATGGTGCGGCGGTTTCAAGGTTATCAGCCGTCATTGTGGTCAGTTCGGAGGTGTGCTGAGTAAATCCCAGTCCCCTGACTATTTTCTGAAATCTTGCGGATTTCAAATTTCGGGTGTCCGCATGTGAGAATGTCGGAAAGTTAATTTCGGGTAGGTTGAACTCCTCCATCGAGAGGATATGAAAAAATCCTAGGTTGAGTCGGACCATCAACCCAGATAATAAGGGTTCACCGTCTGAATTATCGGAAGGTGTAGGATAGCCAATGACTAGAACCATTCAAACAAATCGAGCGCCGAAAGGTCTCCCGAGCCGCAGCGGGTACTAGATAACTATGAAGAAAGGCTTGAAGAGAAGCGAGGATACGGATGGCCGATCTCTCCGGCTTTCAGTTACATCAACGGAGAAAGGGGCCACGTCCTCTAAAGCTTGCTCAGGATCTAGATAGGAAGCACTGAGCCATGACTGCGTTCTAGCTACAGTCCGGGTGTGAGGGAGAACTAAGCACGCAAAACCCTGGTTATTGATTCGTTTGCCAACGAATCAAGTTCACATCGGGTTACGCAAAATCGGATGGTCTAAAAACTGACCCCTCGAGTATTCAAAAGCTAAGGCGATAATTTATCTTTAAAATGACCAGCGTGAAAGTGTACGCAAAAAGTTCGATTCTGAGATACTAATTGAATAGTCTTGCAAGGAATAGAGTCCCTCATCACTGCTGTAAAAGATCCTTAGAAAGTGAGCAGGAAATATGTCCACACAACATAATAAATAGGCATCGCTGAGTAATGCGAGACGGTGAAACAGAATCGGACTCCATCGAACACATGGTCATGGGTTGCGTCAGGGCAGAACGACTGTTCACCCATCGCGAAATGGTAGAAAGTATAAGTGACTTGGGGGATGTTATAGAGGGAAAACGTCTAGTTTTGGCATTCAGAATTATACAGCGCTCAAACCGATTAACAGTAATGGAAACGGCAGCAACATCTGACGCATGAACAAAAGTGGTGAATGCAGTTTAGTTGGAGATGGTAAAAAATGTAGGCCAACCTTCATCACCATTAAAAATAGCAGACTCAAAAATAATGCAACAGATGTCAAAAAATTGCAACTGGCAAGTTACTCGCCAAGCTAGGTGCATTTGTATATAAGTACCCTACAGAGCAAGTGGTAAACAAAATGGAATGTATCACAAAACTGTGAATGAGGAAGGTTATTCGAAATGCTCCGGCGATGGAGACAGCTGGAGTCCTCACAGAAGGCGGCTTTAGTTAGTTTTTGGGATTGCTATTTCCTCGACAAGCACCGAAAAGCGAACGGTGTGTGTGCGGTGATTGACTCTTAGTGGGCAACGTTCTTCTTTGAAGAGATCGACGTGAGACGAAGTCTCGTCAGGGATACTAAGGACGGTATATTTCTGGAAGCATTTGTTAGAAACACGCTCGAGAGAGCGTGATCAATGTACAGATTTTAAAGCCATATACCTATTTGAACACAACAATTGTAAATTGTGTAATGACTCAGCTATGTGAATATAGCAACGAAAGAGACATTGTATCAGAGAGGAATCCAACTTAAGGAAGAAAGTTTGAGATACATACTTTTGAGACGATAGGCCTTAGGATCCAAGAAACTCGATAAAATAGCTCAGTTGTCACATCAGTTGCGACTTCTCGAGGTGATCACTGGCCTGAAGAAGTACTTTGAGGATGGGGAGGATGGATTGTTGAAGAATTTCATCATTATTCCATGTAGGTAGTCCCGGGAAAATGTGCAGTGTTTTATAATGATACGGGAGAGATGGAAACGCATATACTTTTGCGGGGGAACGGATGGACCTGTCGACCGGACGTCATTCTCCGCTCGAATTCCAGAAAATTTTGAGGATCTGTAGAGTCATTTCCTTGGTTTTGTTCACCAACGATGCTTCACTATTGTACAACAACGTTTCGCGTCATCTCTGCAGGTCGTTCGAATCGATCAAAAATGACCTTGCAATAACAATAAAGTTTTGCGCACGCACGTCTTTCTGCTCGTCTACCTATGGCGTAGTTGCTTGACGATACTACACGGATCATATCCATTTCCGGCTCCATTGTACTCCGAACATCGTCGCGGCACCGACCGCGTTTCAGCCGCCCACGGTAATCTCGGAATATCTTCGCTTCCCGGATACTGATAATTTGGAATATTGTGGTGGTGGTCCGCTCGAACCCTTTCTGTGAGTCAAGCTCTTCATTACTATAACTTGCTAAAACTCCCGTAACTCTCCGATTGCATTCGTCCCTTATTTGTGTCACTGAACTCAGTGAAATACGTCTGCGTTCACTTAGGGTAGTCAGAGACTCTTTTTGACCACTACAAATCTCGCGATATGCTCAACCATTCCGGGATTTTGAGTGTCCGGGCGAGGTGGGATGTTTTCCCGCGTGGGATATATCAGTGAAGCCAAAAGTGAGAAGCAAAATCGAGCGATAAACGCGAGAACGTAAAACTGACCATGTGAGCTATGAAGAACAATGTAACATGTGATATTCACGCATAACCTTTTATGTGATGTTAATAACATTGTGTTATCTGATTAACTATCTACCATATGCGAACAGCTGTTATCAAATAACGCGAGAAGAGAACGATTGTCAGCTTTCCCCAGTATACGATTACTACCGAATTTGGATGTCGATTATCTCCGTACGGCCGGTATGTAGAATAAGTAGAATGTTCGACAATACCGACAGGTTGCCGGATGGTCTATCAGGGGGAGGAAAATGGGTTGTGATACAAGGTTTCTATGTATTCACAAGACGAACAGGTTGAGTTTTTCTTTCAAACTATTTTAACATGTTCAACTTTTGAATAATGGTTTATAGCACATAAACACAAGCTATCAGTGAGTATGGAGTAAGGACGTACCAGGATGATTGGGTTGTTACTAACGGGCGTCTATATATTGATACTGTGATGGGAATCTCGATTCACCGATTGTCCAAACCCCGACACAACAGAAGATCTGACAGACGGCCAATCCAAATATCGCGTTAACGACACAACATCAGGATTGGACGAACGGTCTTAGTGTTGTGCNTTTTGACCACTACAAATCTCGCGATATGCTCAACCATTCCGGGATTTTGAGTGTCCGGGCGAGGTGGGATGTTTTCCCGCGTGGGATATATCAGTGAAGCCAAAAGTGAGAAGCAAAATCGAGCGATAAACGCGAGAACGTAAAACTGACCATGTGAGCTATGAAGAACAATGTAACATGTGATATTCACGCATAACCTTTTATGTGATGTTAATAACATTGTGTTATCTGATTAACTATCTACCATATGCGAACAGCTGTTATCAAATAACGCGAGAAGAGAACGATTGTCAGCTTTCCCCAGTATACGATTACTACCGAATTTGGATGTCGATTATCTCCGTACGGCCGGTATGTAGAATAAGTAGAATGTTCGACAATACCGACAGGTTGCCGGATGGTCTATCAGGGGGAGGAAAATGGGTTGTGATACAAGGTTTCTATGTATTCACAAGACGAACAGGTTGAGTTTTTCTTTCAAACTATTTTAACATGTTCAACTTTTGAATAATGGTTTATAGCACATAAACACAAGCTATCAGTGAGTATGGAGTAAGGACGTACCAGGATGATTGGGTTGTTACTAACGGGCGTCTATATATTGATACTGTGATGGGAATCTCGATTCACCGATTGTCCAAACCCCGACACAACAGAAGATCTGACAGACGGCCAATCCAAATATCGCGTTAACGACACAACATCAGGATTGGACGAACGGTCTTAGTGTTGTGCCTTCCGTTATTCGTCAATTCATCTGTTCCTTATTCCACCAATTAACATACAGTTTATGACGTTACATGTGCTAATGAGATCAGCCAATAACAGGCTGTGATTGTTCTAATACTGTTGTACATNAAATTTCATCAGCAAAGTTTGACACCAAGTCTCTAATGACATAAAGTCCTTCTGTATATTTTCTAAACACGGATTGAGATTGCCAAGAGGAAAACCGTAAACAAGTTTGATCAGCGAATAGGAATAGTTTGCCGTGCTTGATAACTCCACACATATAGTTTATATCTATGAGAAAGAGTAACGGTCCCAAGAGACTTCCTTGTATCACCCCACTAGTGACTAGTTAGGGCGTTGAGCAGTTGTCTCCTATTTTCACTGTATGCGGCCTTTAAGGTATGAAGAAAACGAGCTAAGTAATGAATCACATATACCAAAGGATGCAATTTTGAACAGAAGACGCTTATAAGGCACACGATCGGAGGCCTTCGCCTTATTCACCAGCATAATGATAATCGCCTCTCCGGTGTCAGTAGATTTTGTCACATGGTTAAGAAATTCTGGCTGGCACGTCACACAAGAACGTTTGTTGAGAAACCCATGATGGGAGTGGTTTATAAGTTTTCATGATAATAAGAATTCGACTATGCGGGATTTTATTATCTTTTCCAACAACCTGGAACAAACTGAGGTATGGTTGATGGGACGATAACCGCTGGCGTCATGTCGCGATCCGCTGACGTCGATGATAGAGTTGCTCCAGCATGCGCGATGCCATTTCGGGTGACGCGGCAGTAATTTCGAGGGGCCGTTGTCGAGTTTCATCCGGTTCAGGCTTAGGCTGCAGGATTCGATGAGCACGTAGCGGTATGACGTTATGAAACTTGAGTGCAGTCGGTGGGAATCGCCGCCGACTCCTGTCGTGTTTCGGGTCGTCGTTGGGGGTTGTCCGGCGAACCCCTTATGGTAACGTTAAAAATTGATCATTGATCCTAGATTTCTTTCGCACTTGCGTTCGCTTTTATTCAGCCTATGTTGTTTCGACATATATCCGGGTCCCTCATGTTTCTCACAGTTTTTGTGCCGCCGGGAATCTTCATATCGAGTGTAGGATGCAAAATGCTTTCCAGCTGTGTTTCGGCGACCTATGCCGAACCCGCTTCTTAGCTAAACTCTTGTTGGATTTTAGGACAAGTAATAATGTCCGCTTTGGTGAATTCGCTCCTACTGAACTCTCGGTCATGTTTGTCTATGTATTTCTGGCAGCTGACAGCACATTCTGAAAGGTTCTGAACGACTACGGAATGCACCCCTGTGATGGCGCTTTAATTTTTAGTAGCGGCTGTGTTGGCACCTTTAGAGAATTTCGCCGGTCTTAAGCCATCCTTAACGCAGGTCTTTCGAATAGTTAACGTGATCCTCTCAGGTGGGTTCAAGCGGTTCATCTTGCATTTCTTCCGTGTTTTCTTAAATGTTGACGGCGGATTATTGGAGTAATGCTTCAGAGTATGTGCAGAGCAATTTAGGTAAACCTGTGTGACTACCCTCTGGAGGCAAATGACGCCTATGATGCTGTCCGCGGCACTCGCATCACACACCTCACTGACCACGGCTAGTGGATCTGGAGATGTCACGTTCACTACAAGAGGTGATTTGCTAGTCACAGTGCGGGTACCCTGTCTGGCGGCCTAACAACAGATGCAAATATGGTGAATGCCCTCCAGCTGTGTTGCTGTTGACACTTTATAAACGTCATCAAACATACTTGGACACCAAGTGTGAAACCATGTGTCGCGGAGCAAGCTGATCATCGCGCGGTATCTCGCGCGGACGAACTTTACACTAGGTCTATAGTTAAACAGTTTCACCATCAGTATAGGACAGGTGCAAGTTTAGATGTGCGACCGGGGTGACTAAGCGAGTAGGTATCAGTTATTTCGTAATTCTCGATTTCTTTATGGCAAGGAAACGGTGAATTATTTGTCAAATGATGCAGACAGGAGTTCGACCTCACAGCATTTAAGCTTACTGCTCGAGGAACTAGCAGCAGCCCATTAGACTTGTTCGCAGCATTCACTCATGATGCAGCTTTTTTGACTCAACGCCTTCCACAGTTCTGGTGGGTCATGATACGCTGGTTCATAAATTCGGCAGTTGCCTGAGTGACTCTGGACCGCGCAGTCACTCTTGAACTCACTCCATACTATATCCGCAGAACCACCACATGATCTTTCATACTTCTACTGCCGTCGGTCATAGACACCAAAGATGTATAATGGTTTGTTTATGGCGGACCTGCTGCAACGTGTTATGACATTACTGACACAATACAAGACAAATGAGTCTGTCCGATAATTCGCATCTTTAAAGCAAATGTTCAGACAAGAGTACATCGTTTGGAACACAAGAACGGCAGGATTTGCTGCGGTCAGCTAGAGCCGAGGAATGTGACCTGGTTTAAGGGGCGCCACCCGAGCTTTCTAGAACAGCGGTCCACATCAACGTTCGCCACTGGCATCACAGATGCGAACGTGGGAAAATGCCCGCAGCTCAAAATCACTATTCGCAAACTCGTAGGATATTACGCGCCTTTCAAATGTTTAGCCGGTCAGGCCATTCTGAGCTACCTTCTGTTCCAAGTTGATCGTCCCACCAAAGAGTTTTGCGACACGGCTCCCGCGATAAAACTTTCTCGGCAATAGCCGTGGGGAAGAGAATCCAACGAAGTCATGCAAGCCAAAGGTGGCCGAGAGAATACCTCTTCTTGCAGTTGGTTTCCAGGTCAGTTTGAAACCTACGATAAATCTTTCTGCTTCGGTGTCTCACCTTATAACCAACATATGTTTGGATGGTGAAATGCTGCGAATTATTTCCCTCATACCAACGGCACGCTCAGAATCGGCGATATCAACATGGACCTCATGGCTATTTGCAATTATTTGGTTGAGTGGAATCCTCCCCTAGACAGCATTGATGTTGAACTGTGGAAAAATCTGTTTGATAAAGATGCAGTTAGCTAACTGCATAGACAGCCGCCAAAGTAAAGCTATGTACGAAGGGCCTATCACACCCTCTCGCCATACTCAGGCATGAATGTTTCCGCAGTAATTTTCAGGGTCTGATATGCACAAGGAGGGGATGAGGTAGACCGAAATGGATGTACTGCCGTGCGATATTCAGTGGGTACGACTGCAAGGTCACCTCGAGGGCACAAAAGTATACTCGGAGCGTCACAGACCGCATCGGGAACATGAACTGGCGAGAAAATATCCGCACCCACGAAATGATGAAATCTGAACCTCAGCAGCACATTCAAAACTCGACAGGTGAGGTCCCATTCCTGTAATAACTGATTTTTCATAGTTGTGGCACGGTATTCTGAAACACATTGCAATATCATACGAAGCTTGCCATGTTTATCGGGATTAGACAGAGTGGTGCGGCACATGCCACATCGTGACAAGCCGATTAGTCCCAACATTCAAAGGTGCTCGTTCGATGTAGCTTTTATTAATGCGGGAGTGCACTGGAGCGGTATATCATAACCCTAGTATTCGAAAAGGTAACACGGTTTCGTTGGAAGTTCAGATGTTTAAGAGTCACTGCTCGTTTGGGAGGTAAACGAACCTCAGCAAATCTACATGGCAACGGAATCTCGAGGTGACCGTTGGCCAGACAAACATCATTCACAATGGTCGTTAAAGCCATCTTGCCTTCCTGAGCATAGGTGTGCAATGTTCGCCGTATCATTAAATTCCTGATTGCGCAGAACTCTAAGTTATTCCACAATGTAGGAATCTACTTGGAGGGCGGAGTCTTGGTGTGCAAATCAAGTCACACATGCTGGTCCGAAGAGAAACATACTCGCTGTTGAACGTATGCAGCGGACGGCTATCAAATTGGTCATGGACTCAAGAAGTGTCGCGTATGAGTCTCGATTTGAAACTCACGATCTGTATCCGCCTAAATTTTGGCGACCCCGTCATGATTTAATTCTTACACACTTCTTTAGGGTGGGCCTAGCGAAACAGTTGTTCATCATAGCGATTGATAACGGCCGACACGGACATGTTAGGAAGCTTTACAGGCTCCGTCCCAAAAGTTCTTTTCTTATAAGGTCATTGGCTAGTGGAACAGCATTCCCTCTGATGTCTTCAGTTGCCCTTCCATAGATATATGTGGGGAAAGTCTTTTTCTATAACCCCAAGGGTCCCAAATTCCTTCTTCGGAGGACATCTGGTGATGAACTGAGAAGTTGGAATAGACAATAGCTAAATCCTTTTCTTTTTTGAGGTCAACTTTCACTATATCTATCACACTTTCCGCACCACGTATAGAGAATTGTGTTTGCTTAAGCAGATTACGGAGTGGCACCGCCGAACCATGCGCCGCTCATTTGAGGGCCCGACGATGCACCAATTCTGGTCCCATGGCACCGGAAGGACTGATCTCAAACAAGAGATTTTGTCAGAAATGGGTTTTAGAGGCTTCTCGGCGATAAAACCTTACATCACTCTCGTGGAACCACGCTGTAGACTGCTGAATAGTAGTCTCCGAACACTTCAGCAACCAACTGGGTGATGGAGGTTGTATCCCCATTGGGCAGCCGCAGAGAAATGGCAAAAGGCCTAGTTGTCTTTGCCGGCTCGTTTACTTGGAAAACAAATCCTTATTCTCGCGAGCTATCATTAGGATCTTTGGCTGTAACTGTCATGCGTGTTGAACTATTTCCCGTTCGCACCTTTACCGTGCAGAGCGGAAAGCCTCTAGATCCCCGGGGTTGCCCGTTTGATTCTGCTTAGACAATAGACGAGAACGTAGGTCAGCAAGGCGACGTGTTCCGTAGAAGCTGTGCGCGACAGAATGGCCTGCACAGTTTGCAAGGAACACTGGTTAGACAAGAGACGGTCTAAGGAGGTAAGGATGAATTTATCGTCGGATGCGCTGCACGACGGCATACGGTGAACAAAATTCACAAGGAGCGTGTCATGGCTAGGGATCTGGAGCTTGGGCCAGAGTTTGTCGCACTTTTCTGGGGAGGTTATTCCCTTATGACAGTTGGCATCAGAACGGTCTAGCTAACGGGGACAGCACAGCCTCTCTTGCGCACACGGAAGTAATCCGTTCGGTGCAACAAGTACCCTTGATATATGCGGAAATCCTGTCCCTGTCGAAACGAGACTATAAGGGGCAGTGTCAGGAATCAACCACATGACTTCTAGTTGTTTGTTTTAAAAGCACCGACAGTTAGAGGACAAGCAGTTGAGGGTTACTTCCTTATATGGTTGGGTGCAAAAGAGACAGAAAAGCACGAAGAAGAGCTTGGTGTGCGATCTCCCACGAAGACGTTGGGCAAGGCGTAGCGATAAACCAATGGACCCATATATCCAAAAAAGATCGGAGCATGGTGTCACGGTACTACTGAAAGAGTTAACAAGGTGAATATGTAGACAACCCCAACAATTTCGATCGACAAATCGGTTTCGGTGAGTGGGTTACACTTTGTTGTCGAACGGGCCAAATATCAACTATAATCACATAATAAGGCATTCATGCCCAAAAGAACTCTTCCGAGCTGTCAACAAGTCTAAAAGAATGGGGACGAGCCTAGCTCCAGAAAAGGGGATGCAAGCACCACTCAAGTGAAGCAAAATAACTGACAACTGGTTATTCGCACAACTATCAAATCGACGTGATAAAACAAAATTGTTTAGGTCAAGGTTCACTTAAGGTCCGGAATCAGAGGTTGAATGCAGAGGGGCGAATATTTAGGGGAATGGGATCGAGTCCGATTTCCACACGGTTTTGGTTCAGAAAGCCGATACGCTTGGAGAACGGTCATGGTAGCGCAGGAGAGTGCATAGGCGACAGAGTTTCGCGAGGCTTCTTGGAGTGTAGCGAATGACGCATCACAGCCTGAGCGTATGTGACCATTTCGGTGTGAAGCTTCGTCCGCTCCTGTCGGTCCACGGTTAATGGCTTTCGGACCGCCTTCGCTTTTGGACTTTCCAAAGGATGGTTCGCATTCTTGCACACTCGAAAGTTTGGTTGGAATTGTGGAACGGGAAATAACTCGGGACGAAATAACCTCGTTCCAGTCAGAGGAGGTGCGGCAGAAATGAACCGAGTACGAGCAATTCTGGATGTCGGGTATGACTCCAGCGGACTCACTTGGTTATGAAACTTAGAAATATAGTAATTTCCGACGGAATGTTTTTGAGATCAAATGACTGGAGGGATAAAATAAGAGTGGTGGTCTGTGCCTCCTTTGGAAGCCACTCTTCCAGACCTGTGCAGCTTCACAGACCATTGCCCATCCAAAGGCATGGGGGCAGCAGCCTCTGATGTGTGTGTACGGGTTTATTCATTAGAAGACACTGGTGTTCTCTTGACAGAATGGATAGGGGTTCTAACGTCAGGTTGAAATTTGGGGTCAGCTTTGATGTGTGAATTCGTTCGGCCAATCTGGGATCGCCTCTGTTTCTTCTGCAATGATTGACTCAGGTACTCAATGTCAGCCGCTTCGCCCAGCACTTCCACCGTATACATTTTCGTGATCAAGGTTACAGGAAGCCTAAGTGACACCCCATTATCTTTGGGCAAATTCTGCTGAAAATGATCAAGTCTGATAACTGTAGGATATAAGAGGGGTTCACCACCACTCTGGCCAGTTTACCTGGGGAGGTTGTGGTCGGATATCGTCCCACAAAACATGCCTTCTCTACCGGGGTGCCCTACTGTCCATATTTGTTGCGGCCTCCTAAACGTGGGCTGTGGAAAAAGAAAGTCTAGTGTGTAACCACCACACCTTGAAGGGCGAACGTAATACACTCATTCAGTGAGCTAAATTGTGAATTCTCGCCGGATAAAGCCTCCTGTGTTTCATTCAGAGCTCTGTCAACGATGACCACTCGCGCTCCACTGACACTGTTGGATGAATTGAAACTATACCTGAGCGTATCTTAATTCTACTCATTAGTGCTGGCAAGCAGTGGGATGGACAGAATGCAGCCCTCTCGGGAAAGACAGCTTACGCAGATAAATGACCATCTTGAAGAATTCACTAAAGTGTACTAGACCTTCCTGAGGATGGCACAACTAAAGTGGTACCAGTGAAGAGACGTCAGGCATCGCATACTGTTCTGAACAGTCACGTGGGAGCCGAATCGGCCAAAAACATTCGACACCTCTGTTCCCCCAATGCTGCCCGGTCTTGTGCATGCTATTGCGTTAGAGTTTATGAGCAAAACGTACATGTTAACGATTGAAAAAGCGATGAGTGACACGGACAAAACACAAAGTGAGGATGTATTGAAAATGACCAAGTATCTATCAAGATCAATATGTGAAAAGGTGGCAAAAATTGAGTTTCCATGCCCAGGGCACCAACTATCAACAATAACACAACTTCAGCGACAACACAGTCATTTGAATCTGGATTCCATTCACCTGCCTAAAGAAGGGATTTCGGACTCTTGGGATTATAGAACATGCCTAGCCCTGCATAGACACACGCCCTTTGAACGCTTTACGGGGTTTATATAAGGCCACCGCTTGAGGGTACCAGTCAAGTCTTATAAAACGGGTTGGAGAAGGACGATCACCATTGAAAGTGTCCAGCAAGTAGCCGCCAGAATGGTCACTGGCTTACGAAATTACACCCACATGTCTCGTCTTGAGATCCTCGGTTTTCATTCACCTGAGTTTCGGACACTCAGCAGCGTCCTAATTTATACACACTTCCTTTAGCGCAGGACTTGCGCAGCACTTCTTCACTCCGGCACATAGTAACGGTGAAAGGGGCCACTACAAGAAGCTGTATAAACCTCCACCCCGGACCTTCTTCAGGCAACAGTCCTTTTCCTACAGGGTTGTCAACTTCTGGAAGGACTTACCATTGGAGGATGTTGGTTGCATCTGAGGGCCTGTTTCAAAGGGTCGCGACCCTCCCACTTACCTAAGACTTTGTTAGATCAGTATTTTACTCTGTTCTAGGCAATTCATGTAGTCCACAAGAGTAGTGCTACATCCCGTTCTCAGTGACTGTCCTTCAGGTGAACAGAAAACCGGTGGACATCAGAACAGGCAAAATGACTGGGTCCGAGTGATTTGAGCCTTTAGCCTCGAACACTTGCGCAAAATGCTGAAATCGCCGAAATTTAGTGGGCATTTGTTGATTGAACGTGTGGGTTAATCTGAACGAAATGTCGGTTCCTCGATCTTTTATTGGGTAAACTTGCGATAGATGTTTCACCCTATGCGTTAGGTATCACGTATAAACTCTCTGCATCTCATCTGAGATACAGGTGCCTACATTTTCTGACATTCAGAGGAAGACTTCAGTCGTCTGACCATCAGTTCACACGGTCAACGCCAATCTGCAATTTATTATCATCACGAGCGCTCTACAGTTTTAATTCGGCGTCATGGAGGGGAGTGTGGTTAGACAACAGGTCAGGAAGGTCATCGGAAGTTAACAGAAAACTGTTGGTGGGATGGCGTAGTCAGTCAGCTGTTGAGGATATACAAATTGTAGTCACATCAAAGAGGGGGTTGTGACGGTGAAAGATGTATACGAAAATTTCGTAAGTGGACGGAAGGCGCATCAGCGAATGATATAAAGACTCAGTGACAACCCAGGTCCGTCCCAGAGAAGGATGACAGCGGAAGATAAGTCCAGACGACGAGAGTTGTACAATCGCACTTGCGACGCGGGATGACGAGATTTTGGCGTCAGTAGAGCAACAGATACGCCGAGCTGAATGACTTCAATGTGCGATTAATTATTCAGCCAAAAAATACACACAACTGAAGAAGACTGAGACGGTGCGTAGCTATTCCCATCTATTCTTGTTGACAGTCAATTTGGAAATTGACGGCAATTCTTTCATACAAGGGTACGGATGGGGGTAAAAAAATGGTGCACCCAAAAATATACAAAAACGAATATCAAAAATTAACCATAGACTCTGAGAACTACATTAGTTTCCAATTGTCGGACCTCCGGCCTCGAGCTCGTATTGTATTCCCTAGAAGCAACTGCACAGAAGTAGTAAAGTAACCGTGACAAGCGCACAAATTTCGGTCTGCATTCCAGTTTTTCACCGAGGTTCGGGTCTCGGGGGAAGTTGCGAAAGACAGACTCGCGAAGGTTGACCTCAAAAATGACCAAGGAATTTGGTTATCGTCTGGTTGATCCTTCTCTCACCACCACCAGATGGCCACTAGAAGATGATTTTTGACTCTTTGGATGATATAAAGTTCTTCTTTGCACAGGCAGGTAAGCCTTTGAAACGCTTTACAGGGTCTATATATGACCACTGTTCGGGTGTGCTAATAAAGTTGTTGACACCGGAAGACATACTCGCCATCGAACGTGTCCAGCTATTGACCACCGAAATGGTCACGGGTTTGCGGCATCCGTCCTACGAGTATCGCTTCGAAATTCTCGATCTTTATCCACTTGAGTTTCGAAGACTCCGTGGTAACTTAATTCTTACACACTTTTCTTCGGCACAGGTCTCATGCAGCAGTTACTTTCCCAATTCAGTGATAACAGTCGAAGAGGTCGCGATGAGATGCTCTATAAACATCGACCCCGAACCTTCATTAGGTAACAGTTCTTCTCTTATGGAGTTGCCAACTACTGGCACGACCTTCCACTGGAGATTGTTGGCTGCTATTCACCGACATCGCTGCAATAGGGACCGTCTCAATGTTATTGGACTCCCACTTACTTGGGTTAATGTTGGATTAATAATCTACTCTGTTCTGTTGGATCATTATTTCACCCTGTTCTTGATACTCTCTATAACCCCCAAGGGCGGTGCTACACCCTGTCTTCAATGGCTGCCTTCCAGGCCAGCAGAAAACCGCCGGATATCGGAACAAACAAACTGACTGGATCCGGGTAATTCGGGCCTCTAACTTCGAACCCGTGTACGGCTCGTTGAAATTGCGGGAAATGGCTGAAATGTTGAATCCTGAGTTTGTTTGAACTTTCCGCAGTATTTAATTTCCAGTTGTTGCGCGGTTCTCAGTTGTGATCTTGTTTTCCGTGTGGAAGATGTCTTCAGCCGTTGGTGATCCGAAAGCTGTGTTGAACGCAATAGATAAGTTTGATAAGTCGGAACTAACACATGTCACTCCGAAGGAAAAAGTTGTACTTCCGACTGCGGAAAGTAAGCCTTTTTTTCTTCTGGGTTACATTTTGTGGTAGCTGCCTTTACACACACCTTGGTTGCATTTTGTGGCGGCTGTCTTCATACACGATATCTGAGTTTCTGTTGGGATACACTCAACATCTCCGACAAATTCCACTTGTGATATTTCTCTGTCTACTGGGAATAGTCTGAGTTGCTTCTTACCGATTTCCATTTCGTCCACGCAGAATGGAGTCGCGATTCCGCTGACCGGCGGTTGGTGCGTGTCGCCGATTCAGTGTGCTTGTTGTAGTGACCATATTTTGTCAAAGCGTTTGTCGCTTTCCTTTATGCTTTGTATCACCGTGCAAGTAGCAGCTTGTCTGGCCCGTTTGTAATGTCGTTGTCTTCGTCTGGTTTCAGTGGTGGACAGTTGGTCCCTCTTCTGTCTTTCTGACATTGTAATTTTCAGAGGCCATCTATGTAAGCTGTTTGTGCGGCACAGTCACTTGCAGTGCAGGAAAAAGCGTTTTTAGTGTTCGCGCATGTTTTTCCTGTAATGTGATCCCAGAGGAAGTAGTGATGGCTGTCATTATGTTCGTTTGATGCGCTATCATATATCTTTAGCTGCATTCCGCTGAAATTGCCGAACTAGGAACGTTCTCAGTGTTTTTGTGTTTCAACCTGCTTAGGTTTATCATGGTGCTACTTCCTAATTTTGCACGCTCACGGTTCCTTCGGCCCTATGTCCTGGTGACTCGGAGGTCGCAATGAGAGGACAGTGAATCTGAAACGCACTTTATTTATCGAATTGCTCACCGTTCGCGGGCGGACTTCAACGCAACAATTGAGGGTACTAGGGATTCGGACGTTAGAGAACCTTGAGAACAACCATACGACGGCCGCCAGGGGGACGAATTACCACGGAACTTCCGATTGGCCTTCAGAATTCAAGCGAGCCTCAGGCTGGCTGAGCGGCGCTCCCAACAATAATAGCTAACACACTGTCATCCTAGTGAATGTAATCTACAATTATACAGATGGCACGGATTCATTATCAAGCTACGAATAAAACTGCGATACATACGCCAACACACTAACCTTGGTGCTCGTGGTTTGTAGTAAACCTACATTCACAAGGCATCGGGAACCGGCTCATTGGTGCCGGCAAGGCAACTCTTACGTTGCGGGGAGTTTAGGATTCTCTGGACGGCGAAGTTGATCTCACTATGGGTTACTGTTAGATTAATAGTTTACTCTGTTCTGGTAGGTTATTATTTTACCATGTTCTTGATACTCTGTAGCCCGCAGGGCAATGCTACACCCCACTTTCAATGACTGCCTTTCAGGTTAACAGAAAGCCGCCGGATATAGAGAAGGATAGACTGACTGGATCCGGGTAATTTGGGCCTGTAGCCTTGAACCCGTGTAAACCTCACTAAAACGTACGGGATCAACCAAAGCAGCAACGCCAATACTAGTACTGTAGAATCTGCTCTGCGTTTTACTTCAGAGGTCAGCTGGGTACAACTAGAACTTAACACCCCGAGGTCAAATCAAACAGATAACGACGGCAAACAGCTCGGTATTGTTTCTACAATAGAAAATACATGGATATCAGCAAATACACATGAATAGACATATGAATGAATATGAAGTGTCACGTACGTTCGAAATGGTACGTCCCGGGAGAGTTTTCGACCGTCCGTGGTCGAGCACAAACAGAAAATATCCAAATTCAAGATGGCGGCCAAGCGACCTTCATGTGGCCACAGTTATTTCATCAAACATACTACTCACAAAGAGGGGGAAGTAAGCAGAGAGTGGACTGAAAGTCCAAACGGATGTTACACTCCCCCTGGGTTCAAGCATGTGGACCACAGTAGTTGTAACCACATAACTGCACGGGAAATGCTCCAGTCATGATTTTTCTATGAAACAGCAAGTGCGAGGTCACCTTCGAGTTTACACAGCTGCCTCACGTCT
>QNGE01002726.1:0-24276 GCA_008508345.1 Paragonimus westermani
TTGCATTTTCACTAGTCTGCGTCCAACCAATTCAGCGCAAGATGGTCCGCACCAACTGGTGATTAGGTGTTTTGTGTCCGCGAACCGGATCGCAAGGCTGCTCTGTACGAGTTGGCCCACCCTATCTGGTTGCTAAGATTACCGGAATTTGCTGGGGCGTTTCTTTCCGGCACTTTAACCATTATCTGACNTTATCCGACAGTTGTGAACACAACCATCGCCGTAGTGATACCGTACGACAAGATCAGTTATTGATAGGAAACTTGTCGATAGACCAGCATGTAGATGGAGAAAGTGACTATCTACGATACGATACGAGTAGTTACAGCACCACAAATGGTGAGTCCTAGAACAGGAACAGTCGATCCTGAAATCATGTGTAAATGAGAACTCAGAAGCGTTCAAATTCAAACCTCATTAACCGAATAATAGAATCTGCTGGTAATTGATGCTGACAAATGCGCCCCACGTCTTTAACGCATATTGATGTCATCGATCCGTGAAAAGCGATAATAGCGAGGTGACTTTTCATCCAAACAAACCCTTTTTAACATTGGTACTAGGTTGTTCAAATCAAGGAACACACGTCGATTATAGCAATCAAAACAATGCCAGGGTATTGGTTTCTGTTGACATTCGTGAAAACCGCATCACTCAACTTTACTGTCTTAACTTGTTTTACAGATGAGGTCAAGGCATTTCCAAAGTTACTAACTTCGGCAACATATTTCCATCCCAGATTGAGGCTGTCTGGTTCTAACTATGCATCCGAGAAGGTACGCCACTAGTGCTGGACAATTACCTGCCGAAGCACATTAGGCAGTTACACGGATCCGAACCTCCCTCTGTGCAAGGAATTGTTTACATAGTACAATTGGACTCCAGTAGGTAACCAAATTGCTGGACTTACATCCACTGATCCTCAGAATAAGGCGACCGGGAGAGTTTCACTTGCAATCCTACAAACCTGACATTACAACCGTTCGTCCATCTCCAGAGAAATGACCCAGTTATTTAAATGCGCTTCTCCCTTCACATTATGCATCTTCGAAACCATGATGGAATGATAACCATCACTGTAGTGTGATTCGGGAAAGTTACACTGTTTCATTACTTCGCTGGAAACATCTGGATAGATTGCCGCTTGAAGCGGTCACGACTGTACGCGATCAACCTTGGGGGCGGGCGTGTGTATCATCACATCATGGATTTTCTTTCCAGACTAGGCTAAACCATCAATGGAAAAGTGTATCAGTGGGCTCAAAATGATCATCTGAGAGGAAAGTAATGAGCCACGTTAGTTCCAGATGCTTCTCATTTTACAATGAAGAGGGGCATTTGTGTATATCTACGTGAAATACCGTCAATGGACTATTGGCCGTCGACCGGGCCCTGAGTAGCGAAGCTGGCCGCTTCATTGAAACTTGGGCTAGGGTTCAGATCCTAATCGTGGCAAGGATCTGTACTACGAGCCGGCTCTAACAAGAGCAAAACTCGAATTCGGGTCCGTTCCCAAAACGGGAGACTGATTAGTTCACCAGAATGTAAAAGCTACTGTCAAATGTGAAGTTTTCAGCCTATATCAACCGAATGCCTCACTAAACTGATCAAAACACTTTTCGACACGTTTAATAATCTCAACTTGCGAAGTCATAATCGTAGAGCTATCAGGTGGACCCAATAGGACACATAGTGTTCTCGTGAAGCGGCCGGGCACCTTGCGCATCACGCGTAGACGGGAGCTCAAATACAGTAAGTCACTTGCGCCTGACGCGATGAACGACGTGGTGATTGACACGATCTACTCGTGTTAACGCTCGTTGGAATTCAAATCTTGATTCTGGCAAGCATGTGTAGTTGTATGGTGTGTGCGGGGCGCCTCGCTCTCGTTCAGATTCGTCATAGTTACGGGCTTGGTAGTCACTGAATCTTAGTGAACAAAGTGTGATGAAGTGGCAGTCTCCACATTTGTTGTCATTCAACAGCCACTGTCTTAATCTACCGTGTGTGTGATCTGCCTTAGTTCGCCCGAACCAACATAGCTCCATCATACTCGGCATACCGACTGACAATGACCGAACACTCCATGATCAGTCTGAGTTTCTCGAATAGACCGCGTCTTCGTTCTGGCTCATTAAAACAGAGTTGGCCTATAGTGAACAACACCACAGCGGCTATTACTAGCATGCTGTAAGGCAATGCGATATGTTCATCCACTCAAAATAAACGATTGAGCAAACTAAGGGAAATAATGTTGGGTGATGACTTGTACATCGACACAGGGATGCACCGATGAGCCGGGACATTAGCACCTTGGTGTATCGCGTCGTTATCGCAGGAGAATATTGAGAGTAGATGAAGTTGGCGCCGTTGTGATCAACAGGAGCTGAATCATCCTTTTTAGTTTATCGGATGGTAGCCCGTTCACCAAATGAACCATCGTATTGTATAAACGAAATACCCATGACTTCACTCAAGCTTTCGCCCGAGTTTATCCACACCTGAACAATTGTGTAGAATTTTTTAAGATAAAATCGCAAATCATCGACCTTCCCTTCACATCCCGGTCGATTACCGAAAGTCTGCCTCTTGTCCGTCAGTACGTCGACCGCCGTGGAAATGTACTGTTCATTTTTAAATGTATACGAACAATATGTAACAAATGGCTACCGGTATCAACGTAAGAACATGCATGCAGCGGGTACCTATGCTGACATGGCAGCAACAAATCGCTACTCACCCTAGGATTGGCTACTCTTTCAGTGCGCAACCGTAAAAGTATGTCTCATTGACATCAACGCATCTGAAGTAAGCTGTGCGGGATGAACGCTGCGAACCACCACCGTCCGTTTTCTCCTCGGTCGTGTATATTACGTCCGAAGGCAAAAATTCTCGTTTCATCTTCTCAACTTACATGATACCCTCAAACACAATCCACTGTTTGACAAGGGTTCCACATCACTATACTCGGTCTGAAAAAACCTCATTAGTTATACAGTTTTCTACTTACATGTTCTTCAAATTTCACACCAATGGCTCAATAATAGTCAGATTGATAAACTCACTTTAAGTTGAACACTAAACATATCCGCTTGCAGTTAGTTTCTTCTAAAACGAAGCACTGTATATTTTTCCATACTGCTTTCTCTTTTATGCATAAGAATTTACCTTTTGTGCAAAAGCCCTTCGTCTCAGGGCAGTAGAATTCCCCCCATTGTATTTAGAATTGGTTTATGATTGGTCTAGTGGAGTCATGTTTTGCAGTCTTTTCCATCCCGACTGCCTGCGTTGGATGTTGTGGTGACCGATAGAACACTTGGGTTGTCAACGCCGTCATGTGGTCCAGTCGGATTATCGAGTCCAGCCTGTAGGAAGCAGAGAGCACGAACCAATGAATGTCGTCAATAATCTTGTGACCTACAACACAGGTGCAGTCAAGTGGCCTCGTGAACGTGTTTTAGTATTCCAAAGTCAGCCATGAGTGGCACACAAATACAGCCGCATCAGTCCCGATACGCGCTCTCCACGTTGCACAGTAGGTTTACGAGTGTATCGGATATACGAAGCCAGAACGTCCGGCTTACCTGTTACAGGAAGAAGCGATGATTGGCGCATGGTGACTTGCAACTGGGAGATGTCAAAAATTTGGTGAAGATAATCGCCTGTGATTAGCTGTGACAACGTAGTATGTGTCGAACGAAGCCGTATTACTGAAGAGAAACGGATCAAGCACAGTGAGGATGAATCGTTCCTGGCAGATATGGAAGTTCATTCTGATCAGATGATGGAACGGCAAATTCCACGCAAGGTAAAGGCAAAGGCACTATCTGCTTCTCAAACACGCCAGTACACTTTGCGCAATTTTTTTCGGAGAGGTCCTCAATTCCCCGAAACTATTGTTTTGCAAAAGGCCTAACAAAGCACAGCTGTAAGTGACCTTCAAAGTTGGCGTGATCATGGAATTCTCTGGCCTTCACGAGCGCTCTCAGCCTTCGTGCCAATTTCTGTTGTCATTCCGAATACACGCCTGCACCCTAGTGTCTGGTCCATTCTTTTTAACTTTGGTGTGACTGACGCTACGGCCTGAGAGCTGAACAGATAGCGGAACAACGGCTAATGAAAAGACTCGTGACGGCCGGAGAATCCCATGGCCACGCCAACTTTGAAGGTCACTTACAGCTGTGCTTGTTAGGCCTTTTGCAAAACAATGGTTTCGGGGAATTGAGGACCTCTCCAGAAAATATTGCGCAAAGTATACTGGCGTGTTTGAGAAGCAGGTAGTACCTTTACCTTGCGTGGGATTTGCCGTTCCATTACCTGATCAGAATGAACTTCCACATCTGTCCGGAACGATTCATCCTCACTGTGCTTGATCCGTTTCTTTTCAGTAATACGGCCTCGTTCGACACACTACGTTGTCACAGCTAATCACAGGCGATTATCCTCAAATTTTAGACATCTCTCAGTTGCAAGTCATAACTCAACCACCTTTTCCACTAACACGGTGCATTGTCACAATCCGTGACGTTTGATGTTTGCCGAAGCCATGGTATTCAGTTGTGCTGGACATGGTTTTTTGCTCCCTACAGCAGTTTGCTAACCTTAGGCTGTTCTGCATTCGGCTCGTCACAATTCTCGTCTAGGCAACAGATATTGATGTTAAACATTTATTACAAATAAATGATGTATAAACCAAGTAAATCAAAACTACTGCAATTTACTCCCATCTAATAAGGGTATTATTTTGTACCGGTGAGTACTAAATTAGATGAAATAACTTTAGAACTCCTGTTCCGTGTCATCTCTAGCGGAAATCAGTGGAACGTAGGACGCTACGTTTGCTTTAAGGATTACATAAATTACGAGAAAATTGGACAAACAGTTACTACCAAATCATTGCATTTTCACTAGTCTGCGTCCAACCAATTCAGCGCAAGATGGTCCGCACCAACTGGTGATTAGGTGTTTTGTGTCCGCGAACCGGATCGCAAGGCTGCTCTGTACGAGTTGGCCCACCCTATCTGGTTGCTAAGATTACCGGAATTTGCTGGGGCGTTTCTTTCCGGCACTTTAACCATTATCTGACAGTTGTGAACACATAACCATCGCCGTAGTGATACCGTACGACAGGATCAGTTATTGATAGGAAACTTGTCGATAGACCAGCACGTAGATGGAGAAAGTGACTATCTACGATACGATACGAGTAGTTACAGCACCACAAATGGTAAGTTCTAGAACAGGAACAGTCGATCCTGAAATCGTGTAAATGAGAACTCGGAAGAGCTCAAATTCAAACCTCATTAACCGATTAATGGAATCTGCTGGTAATTGGTGCTGACAAATGCGCCCCACGTCTTTAACGCATATTGATGTCATCGATCCATGAAAAGCGATAATAGCGAGATGACTTTTCATCCAAACAAACCCTTTTTAACATTGGTACTAGGTTTTTCAAATTAAGGAACACACGTCGATTATAGCAGTCAAAACAATGTCAGGGTAGTGGTTTCTGTTGACATTCGTGAAAACCGCATCACTCAATTTTACTGTCTTAACTTGTTTCACAGATGAGGTCAAGACATTTCCTACGTTACTAACTTAGGCAACATATTTCCATCCCAGATTGAGGCTGTCTGGTTCTAACTATTTATCCGAGAAGGTATGCCACTAGTGCTGGACAATTACCTCCCGAAGCACATTAGGCAGTTACACGGATCCGAACCTCACTCTGTGCAAGAAATTGTTTACATAGTACAATTGGACTCCAGTAGGTAACCAAATTGCTGGACTTACATCCACTGATACTCAGAATAAGACGAACGGGAGAGTTTCACTTGCAATCCTAAAAACCTGAAATTACAAACGTTCGTCCATCTCCAGAGAAATCACCCGGTTATGTAAATGCGCTTCCCCCTTCACACTAAGCATCTTCGAAACCATGATGGAGTGATAACCATCATCGTAGTGTGATTCGGAAAGTTACACTGCTTCATTACTTCGCTGGAAACATCTGGATAGATTGCCGCTTGAAGCGGTCACGACTGTACGCGATCAACCTTGGGGGCGGGCGTGTGTATCATCACATCATGGATTTTCTTTCCAGACTAGGCTAAACCATCAATGGAAAAGTGTATCAGTGGGCTCAAAATGATCATCTGAGAGGAAAGTAATGAGCCACGTTAGTTCCAGATGCTTCTCATTTTACAATGAAGAGGGGCATTTGTGTATATCTACGTGAAATACCGTCAATGGACTATTGGCCGTCGACCGGGCCCTGAGTAGCGAAGCTGGCCGCTTCATTGAAACTTGGGCTAGGGTTCAGATCCTAATCGTGGCAAGGATCTGTACTACGAGCCGGCTCTAACAAGAGCGAAACTCGAATTCGGGTCCGTTCCCAAAACGGGAGAGTGGTTAGTTCACCAGAATGTAAAAGCTACTACCAAATGTGAAGTTTTCAGCCTATATCAACCGAATGCCTCACTAAACTGATCAAAACACTGCTCGACACGTTTAATAATCTTAACTTGCGAAGTCATAATCGTAGAGCTATCAGGTGGAGCCAACAGGACAAATAGTGTTCTCGCGAAGCGGCCGGGCAGCTTGCGCATCACGCGTAGACGAGAGCTCAAATACAGTAAGTCACTTGCGCCTAACGCGATGAACGACGTGGTGATTGACACGACCTACTCGTGTTAACGCTTGTTGGAATTCAAATCTTGATTCTGGCAAGCACGTGTAGTTGTATAGTGTGTGCGGGGCGCCTCGCTCTCGTTCAGATTCGTCATAGTTACGGGCTTGGTAGTCACTGAATCTTAGTGAACAAAGTGTGATGAAGTGGCAGTCTCCACATTTGTTGTCATTCAACAGCCACTGTCTTAATCTACCGTGTGTGTGATCTGCCTTAGTTCGCCCGAACCAACATAGCTCCATCATACTCGGCATACCGACGGACAATGACCAAACACTCCATGATCAGTCTGAGTTTCTCGAATGGACCGCGTCTTCGTTCTGGCCCATTAAAACATAGTTGGCCTTTAGTGAACAACACCACAGCGGCTATTACTAGCATGCTGTAAGGCTATGTGATATGTTCATCCACTCGAAATAAACGATTGAGGAAATTAAGGGAAATAATGTTGGGTGATGACTTGTACATCGACACAGGGATGCACCGATGAGCCGGGACATTAGCACCTTGGTGTATCGCGTCGTTATCGCAGGAGAATATTGAGAGTAGATGAAGTTGGCGCCGTTGTGATCAACAGGAGCTGAATCATCCTTTTTAGTTTATCGGATGGTAGCCCGTTCACCAAATGAACCATCGTATTGTATAAACGAAATACCCATGACTTCACTCAAGCTTTCGCCCGAGACTATCCAAACCTGAACAATTGTGTAGAATTTTTTAAGATAAAATCGCAATTCATCGACCTTCCCTTCACATCCCGGTCGATTACCTAAAGTCTGCCTCTTGTCCGTCAGTACGTCGACCGCCGTGGAAATGTACTGTTCATTTTTAAATGTATACGAACAATATGTAACAAATGGCTACCGGTATCAACGTAAGAACATGCATGCAGCGGGTACCTATGCTGACATGGCAGCAGCAAATCGCTACTCACCCTAGGATTGGTTACTCTTTCAGTGCGCAACCGTAAAAGTATGTCTCATTGACATCAAAGCATCTGAAGTAAGCTGTGCGGGCTGAACGCTGCGAAACACCACCGTCCGTTTTCTCCTCGGTCGTGTATATTACATCCGAAGGCAAAAATTCTCAATTCATCTTCTCAACTTACATCTTACCCTCAAACACAATCCATTTTTTGACAAGGGTTCCACATCACCATACTCGGTCTGAAAAAACCCTCATTAGTTGTACAGTTTTCAACTTACATGTTCTTCAAATTTCACACCAATAGCTCAATAATAGTCAGATTGATAAACCCACTTTAAGTTGAACACTAAACATATCCGCTTGCAGTTAGTCTCTTCCAAAACAAAGCACAGGTGCAGTCAAGTGGCCTCGTGAACGTGTTTTAGTATTCCAAAGTCAGCCATGAGTTGCACACAAATACAGCCGCATCAGTCCCGTTACACGAAGGCGCATTACTGAAGCTTAAAGAAGCGATGATTGACGCATGGTAGCTCACCTAAGTGGAGCCAGTTGCAAGACCGCCTACATGTGGCTCCATGTCGATTGCATCGGATACGAAGCGCAACTTCGCAGAGGACATAAAAGTAAAATTTCGAATGGATCGGAAATCAACATGACATTGAAAGGAATCTCCACGAACCCGACAGTGGCTCGTATTTTTGGAAATGCGTCCAAAAACAATGCGAAAAATGCATCGACAACTACTATCAGTCGATATTTGAATGGGCGGTTCATCACTGTGAAGAAGTTGTGCCAAATTCCCGTCAGCATAAACACCAATGAGAACCGGGTGGTACGATGGCACTTTGATTATCGATTGTTTGAGTGCTCCAAGGCTGTTTGCTGAAACGAACTTCAACTTGTTTAACACAAGGTCGGTGGAACGTTCTTTGGAACGAAAGCGTAAATTTCAGTCACCAACAGCAGAGGCCGAAACTTACATTTCATTGGAGCAATAACAGAAAGTTCCATTACGGTGCGAAAGGGTGCTTACAACAGTACTGACTGTAGACAATGGTTCCGTGATCTGATGGATAAACTGAAGATCGGCGCAGCTGTGTCGACGCTAGTGGCAATTTGCGACAATGTCCCTTGCCACAATGATTTGGAGAGCATCTTTTCTGAAGATGCTCATTAAAGAGGGCAGTTATTGCGGTTAACACCGTATTCGCCTATGCTGAATCCCACTGAGAACGTCTGGATCATAGCGAAGGCAGCAGCAGCTGCTTGATCACTATGATGCGTTGATAAGTGGTGATCCTGATCAAGTTCTAAGCCAGCAGGAATGACGCAGACATATTCTGAAATATGCAGTCCATTCTGCTATGAAGGACGTCACGGGAAAACAATGTCCATTTTGTCCGCCACACTGAACGATTCTGTGTGCAAGCGGTGGAAGACAGAAGTAGGAGTGCTGCCGTAAAAGTCAAGTATACCTGTGAATAACGAAAGCCCTATTCATACTTACAAATGGTTTTGTTGGGTGGAAGATGCGAAATTTTTAGCTAGCCTTGTCATCACTTCATCGAAGGATGTGTTTGAATAATCGGAGGCAGATGCGCAAAACTGCGAGGTACATGCTTCATGAAAACAAGCAGTATGCACCGCTCTTGTCCAATGTGCTAATGGATAGAGGTACCATTCATTGATGGCTGTGTAATAATCATATTGCATGGACGTAGCCGAACAACATACTTCGCTCACACACCATCATATGCATTGCAACCAATCAGTGTATCCGAGCAATTCGCGGAATAAACTGTAGGTCTCTGGTATTCTTGTCGTATGTTGATCAGTTTTTAGTGTAGAACTTTTTTGTAATAAAAAACCACGTAAATACAAACGCATAAGCTAAAAATAACGGTAGTTTCTGCACTCGCTCTACAGACAGACGCAATTGCAATGTCTCTTTCGATTGACAAGCACTTACTAGTATGGTAGAAACATAACGAATGAGTATCTCATATTATGTAGATAAAGTTTTTCAACCATTCGATCGTTCAGCTGTGCAGTATAGAGCAGGATGCTCTGTGGACGTGATGACAAGTGTTTGGAGTGCGTTCAGATGTCCGGCCGCCTGAATTCTTTGTCAACAATGCTAACTCGTATGATGGCAAACGTGATTATCTTGTTTGTACACTTCCTTTGTCATTAGCCTTCACGTACTCGGTGGCAGCTGAACTTTCTTCCGGACCCGGCTTGCCACAGTTAGATAAGGTCTGACAAATGTTGTAACCCTTTTCTCTGAGTAGTACAATACCTTGACCCAGTCCAGTCGACTACGGAGTTGCGACATTACTGTGGCCAACGACTGTGCGTCATTCAACTGACAAACCCGAATATGCTCATTTTGATTTGGTAGTAACTGTTTGTCCAATTTTCTCGTAATTTATGTAATCCTTAAAGCAAACGTAGCGTCCTACGTTCCACTGATTTCCGCTAGAGATGACACGGAACAGGAGTTCTAAAGTTATTTCATCTAATTTAGTACTCACCGGTACAAAATAATACCCTTATTAGATGGGAGTAAATTGCAGTAGTTTTGATTTACTTGGTTTATACATCATTTATTTGTAATAAATGTTTAACATCAATATCTGTTGCCTAGACGAGAATTGTGACGAGCCGAATGCAGAACAGCCTAAGGTTAGCAAACTGCTGTAGGGAGCAAAAAACCATGTCCAGCACAGCTGAATACCATGGCTTCGGCAAACATCAAACGTCACGGATTGTGACAATGCACCGTGTTAGTGGAAAAGGTGGTTGAGTTATGACTTGCAACTGAGAGATGTCAAAAATTTGGTGAAGATAATCGCCTGTGATTAGCTGTGACAACGTAGTATGTGTCGAACGAAGCCGTATTACTGAAAAGAAACGGATCAAGCACAGTGAGGATGAATCGTTCCTGACAGATGTGGAAGTTCATTCTGATCAGATAATGGAACGGCAAATTCCACGCAAGGTAAAGGCACTATCTGCTTCTCAAACACGCCAGTATACTTTGCGCAATTTTTTTCGGAGAGGTCCCCAATTCCCCGAAACTATTGTTTTGCAAAAGGCCTAACAAAGCACAGCTGTAAGTGACCTTCAAAGTTGGCGTGGTCATGGAATTCTCTGACCTTCACGAGCGCTCTCAGCCTTCGTGCCAATTTCTGTTGTCATTCCGAATACACGGCTACACCCTAGTGTCTGGTCCATTCTTTTTAACTTAGGTGTGACTGACGCTACGGCCTGAGAGCTGAACAGATGGCGGAACAACGACTAATGAAAAGACTTGTGACGGCCGGAGAATTCCATGACCACGCCAACTTTGAAGGTCACTTACAGCTGTGCTTTGTTAGGCCTTTTGCAAAACAATAGTTTCGGGGAATTGGGGACCTCTCCGAAAAAAATTGCGCAAAGTATACTGGCGTGTTTGAGAAGCAGATAGTGCCTTTACCTTGCGTGGAATTTGCCGTTCCATTATCTGATCAGAATGAACTTCCACATCTGTCAGGAACGATTCATCCTCACTGTGCTTGATCCGTTTCTTTTCAGTAATACGGCTTCGTTCGACACATACTACGTTGTCACAGCTAATCACAGGCGATTATCTTCACCAAATTTTTGACATCTCCCAGTTGCAAGTCACCATGCGCCAATCATCGCTTCTTCCTGTAACAGGTAAGCCGGACGTTCTGGCTTCATATATCCGATACACTCGTAAACCTACTGTGCAACGTGGAGAGCGCGTATCGGGACTGATGCGGCTGTATTTGTGTGCCACTCATGGCTGACTTTGGAATACCAAAACACGCTCACGAGGCCACTTGACTGCACCTGTGTTGTAGGTCACAAGATTATTGACGACATTCATTGGTTCGTGCTCTCTGCTTCCTACAGGCTGGACTCGATAATCCGACTGGACCACATGACGGCGTTGACAACCCAAGTGTTCTATCGGTCACCACAACATCCAACGCAGGCAGTCGGGATGGAAAAGACTGCAAAACATGACTCCACTAGACCAATCATAAACCAATTCTAAATACAATGGGGGGAATTCTACTGCCCTGAGACGAAGGGCTTTTGCACAAAAGGTAAATTCTTATGCATAAAAGAGAATGAAGTATGGAAAAAGTTATAGACTGGAGTTCCCGTAGGAAGCGTAAAGTGATCGAAGAAAGGTGGCGTCCAGCCTAGAAGATAGCAGAGAACAAACTGCTAAAAGAGAATCACTGCGTCTCGTAAAAGAACGAGAAGGCGACGTGATGATCACTGAGGGGCGAAATTAGTCGTGCGTTGAGGTACCGTGAATCGGTCATACCTATCGTAAGCTCGGTGAAGAGAGTCGTCACGGTAGCCTGGTGAAACGGTGGTCGGAGCTCAAACGGCAAAAACGTGTACTACTGACAAGCGCTAACAATAGCGAAACTCGGGCCTACCACCTCTTCTTGAAGGAGGCTGGTTGGAATGTATGTGCTGCGAAATCTGTGGTCGAGTCTGAGTGGTATTCACCCTGAAACCAACCTAACCTTCAGCTACTTATCAGCTGTCGGAACCTCGTGTTGAACTAACACGAGTGAGACTCAGTGTATCAGGAGTAAATACTCCTCGCGGTCACGTTCTCTCACACACTCCGGCGTACGCTCACTTTCCATTAATGGTTCAAGAGCGTGTAATGTTACCTTTTCACACACTGCCCTTGCGCGTATGATACTCCTCATTCCACTCCTATCCCTGAATGGCACTTCAGTGATCTAGGTACCCGTCCTAGGAAGCATCTAATTGACCTCTCGCGTTGTCATGCATTAATGGCAATCGACCTATAAGCTGACTATCCTGCGCCGATTTTGGCCCGCAATTAAAAATCTTACTATTAAGTTTGTCTTTTTGCTGTCTTAGCCCAGGCGGATACAGCACAATAAAAATTCATGAGCTGCAATGTACTGCTTCAAACTATCCCCGTGTCCTTATCCAGACTGAACAGGTACAGATGGTTTGAAATGTGCTCTTACCAGCATCCAGCGTGTTGCGAAACACTTATGTCGATTACTCTGTTAGAAGCGAAGCTCACAAAACGAATAATCTACTAGTTATTTCCAAACTGCGGCCTGTCACCCCTTATTCAGCATGTATTTTATACGTACTAAGATTACATCAACAACGTAACACATTACTTGAGGCAATCAAAGAACGCTACATATGTTCACAGGTAAACACAATAACAGAACATGATGAAACAATATCGACTTAACCTCAAGCTGAAAATCACTTGGAGAGAATCTCGAAGTCCCATATTCAGAAATTCAAGGTGAATCCCTGTCAACCCCTGCAATCCAATTTGTCATTTTCATCCGCTGGGAAACAAATCTAGCATATAAGAGCACGGTGAATTGCTCGTTCAAATCTTGTTCACAAAACCTTAATCT
The DNA here is from genome assembly GCA_008508345.1 of Paragonimus westermani. Classification (NCBI taxonomy): domain Eukaryota; kingdom Metazoa; phylum Platyhelminthes; class Trematoda; order Plagiorchiida; family Troglotrematidae; genus Paragonimus; species Paragonimus westermani. Next base: position 13,069 of record QNGE01002726.1, read on the forward strand.
AATGCGTGATCGAGACGAGAATGAGATCGGTCACAGTGAAGTGTCCTTATATGTCCGAGAGAGAACACTGAACAATCCACAACTTAGTGGTAACCATCCTTGTGGCCGTGTGCTCAGTGCGACCCAGTAAATTGACTATGTTTTTCCGGACAACACTTTTGCAAGTCGAGCATCTACAAGCTATGGGCTTTCCAAGCGAGAATTCAATTCGATCCCACAAACGCCTATAGATTCGCGATAGAAAAAAATTATCGATAATACCTGACAGCTTAAGATGATAATTAGAACAGGCACAAGAAAATACTCTTAAGGCATGCAAGAGCACCAAGGAAAGAGAGCTGGGAAATTGGTTGAATATGTGAAACAAAGTTGATTGTGATACAGCGGGCAAGTTATGAACGCAATGTTTGGCAAAAATAAGAATGATATTAAAGTCAACGAATAAGGGAAATAGTTCCGTGAGAAATGGACACGTACACACTGGTACAACATAGATGTGATGATCGAATTCCAAGAAATGATGACAAGCGCGTGCGTAGCAACAAACTTCAGTCAGAGAGATCGGAGCGCCACAGCTGTTTGTAGATGTGAAGGTCAAAAGAGGCTGAATAATGAGGTCACCTAATGGAAAAGAAAGAATGGTATCAGGGGATCGGTTTTTCATTATAACATACGTGTAAATGTGATTGACCGTGCTTTCAATTTTATGCCTGAACAGATAAGAAAATGACTAAGTTCTTAAGAACGTTATGTTATTTTGAGGAAGGTTTCTGCGAGCGTTTGTTCTGTGATCGGTTTCACATTACAGAAAAGAACACCAAAGAGAGAAACATCTATTTTATTTGGTCAACATCTACCAAGGTTCAAGAGGGAACCCAGCAAAAGAGGAGACCAATAGGTTATGAGATGTCTGGAATGTGTGTTCACCAAAGACCAAACGCGTATAATCGATCCGGACTGTATACGCATTTTAATCCATTTATTATGGCTCAGGATCGCGTGTGCTTTTTTACAAAATTGACTGAAAAACGCGTTGGAATGCCTATATTCTGAGACAATCAGTATCGCACGACGATCAGAATCGAAAGGAAATACAAAAAGCATACAAGAACTTTCTGTTTCCACCCAGAAAGCCGCGCAGCACAGAGTGTTTTATCACGAATGCAGCAACACGCAATTTGAAATTTCGCGGATAAATTAGCAAGCGTTGCAAATACCCAAGGATCGTCGTAAAATATTATGAATACGAGTTTTCACTATCTCACGCATCATTTTCGACACGTCTAAGCTGGGGTGTATACCAATGATATGAGTTAAACGTCCGGCTTGTTCCACGTGAGTACCACCAAAGTATGTTTAATGGGGCCTACAAAATGGTGTGGCAGCCTATCATCTTTATCATTTTTTTAACGATGGAAGTCGAAATTGCCCGAACGAAAAGTGGGTAAAAAAGAATAGGTTTAGTGGCCAAAATCTCAGTCCCCCGGGCCTCAATACTAGCACGTGAACAGGTCATAGTATAGCAACGCGACAATAATACGTTCACTACTAATATGCACCCCATACAGATATGGTAAAGTACACGTGGTTGTTTGCGGACTATGTTGGCGATACATACAGTCGAAGAGTTCTCCTATTTTCGCCAATCCTATAATTTTGACAGAGTGGTCAGGCTTGGACATTGCATTGTTCTGTGGGTTTATGCCCGCTAGGACTTCGATTCCGCCAAGTACAATTACGTTAGACGGATGAAATGAGGGCGGTCGCACAGAAATCCGTTACAATTATAAAGTTGTATGTCATACTAATGATTGTGTTGGAGAGGGTGCAGACAATGGAATACAACGTTGAGTATACAATAGAACTATAACTGTAGATACGGCGCTGCTGTCTCTCAAATAAGGAAAAAGAGAGTTAGAAAAGGTATCCTTAGAAAAAGCACTTCCATTGCAAAATGGTTCACTGTGGAAGTCAACGTAATGCTCAGTTTGACGAGTAAACACCCTGACAGGGTTTTCTATAAATCCATTGCGCTCAACAATAACTCGAACCAGACATTAATATCTTATTCACCGAGCCCTCAAACTAGGCAGGCCTATTACTGCCAGGTCAGTGAAAAGCTCCAGGCAGAATACCACGACGATCTTAGTTCCTGTTCTTCATAGGTCACACTTCTGAATCAGAAGCTCCGAGATTCCCTAAGGAAAATCCTCTCCAATGGCATAAGCCACCAAGTAGTATCGGAAGCTCCCCTAACCGTGACAGTATCCGTTCAGTAACACTTTCTCGTTCTATTCTACCCTGATTTTCCTGCCTTTTCTGTACCTTCGGATGTCAACTGTTTTCCGAAGCCAGGACAACTGGTAAACTGCAACAATGTTAACGTTCACATTCTCCGACAAGCATGTTAGCAAGCTGCTTTAAAGAATACTTTCACATGCGTGCTGCAACTTGGGAACACGAAACCGATTCCATCACCGTGAGAATCACACTGGGTTTCAAGACAATTACGTTTGTCCGATTGGATCCCAGTAGGCAGTCGCTTGTGGGTTGTCAGACCGTCTGATAACATAAAGCAGAAGTGTTGTATATTCATTATACTGACGTGCTCTAACGGATAATAGGTCACATGCAACAAAGATAGCTTTTCATGACATTCCTGTCAACCTTCTGACATAGACCAAACACTACCATTGTCGCACTGGCCGGTGATTTGAATGCCCAATTTGGATGCCCTTCTAGAGGTGGAAAGATGTCGTTTGGTGCCCGAGCACAACGCATTGGTAGCAGTGGAAGATTACTGTAACTCGGCCCATCTCGGCCTCTACACTTCACACACACAGCAAGGAGCATTATCACTTGGAGACCATCATGTACGCCTCAGCCATGGACGTACATTAATCACACTAACAATCGACTACAAATGGTGTCACTCTCTTAAAGACTATCATGCAATTTGCAGCAGTCACCTCGGCTCAGAACACGCTGTTGTACGTGACCGTTTGTCTTGAGATTCCCTAAGAGGTCATACACTCGTTAATACAAGGTAATTAACTGGTAATCGGATAAAGGCAGTGTGAAGTAGGCTTATCGAGGGGCATTGACAAACGGATCGCTTCGTTCGAGTTAGGTGAGAAAACCCGACTGTGATGAGGCTTTCGATGAGCTGTGCAGTTGTGACAGAATTACATTTGTGAAACGTCGATTAACCGTGTGCACAAGCATCGCTTGACTGCACCTGGCGATGAGTATGATAACGATCATCGGCTGCCTAAACGCAAGGTGACTAAAAGCTTACGCAAAGATCACTTCTTCCAATGTACAAAAGAGATGGAGTGAGCCTTTTTACCTGGGAATAGCGGAATGCTACTTTTCATTAGTCGCGGTTGTGTTGGCCATCAGGTTAGTGAACCCCTATTTGAAAAACGTGGCTTAATTAACACCAACTTGACAGGTGGGGCGGACATTCTGAACAGCAGACCGGCTGGCTTCAACTGGACAACACAGGTAATGACTCGAATGCTCGATCCTCTATCGAAAGCAGAAATAGCCCTGCAGAATAACTGTTGAAGGATTAACATGTCTCTCGGAACAGATCTCCTCTCTCATCCTTTCTGGGGTGGTGAAGAGGAGTTCATGTCAGAAGTGACAAAAGTTCTACAAATTAGTTGCGAGACAGAAGCGCCGCGTGGTCAGTGCCCATCAACAGCCATCGCAGCTTTCAAAATAAAGGCCTGATATCTGTGACCACCACAGAGGCACAGGTTTAGTCCCTGCCGCATCCAATGTACTGGCTGGCTTTAGGTTTCACTATTAAACCTAGGATAAATCAGATACGTGAGAAACAGGTAGAACTCCGATCCAATCGTGAGCACGTTGAACACACTCTAGACCTGGGCAGGTTTTGGAACATCGAAACCCTTGCAAGCAGCCGACAGTTGTGGTCTTTTCAAAATTAAAGAACGCTTCCGAATCAGTTACTCGTAGCGTTCCTCAGAGAAGTCCCTTCACGAAACAGTTCCATAAAAGTACGTGAGCCTGTAAAGAACATGGTATTCCAAATTCGTAGGTATGATACGAGTTTATAGATAACTGTCTGCGATGTTCACCACTCCTAGAGGTGTTCGCCAAGAGTGTACAATTCTTCTCTTCCTATTTAGTAGTGTGCCAAGGAAATCCACTCAGCTTGATAGTTTCTTCCAAGCATTAGTCTGATCCGCATGGAATATGTGGATGACGTCGTCTTGATCAGTCTCTTTGTCGAAGACATGCAGACTGAACAAAGTGAGCGATCGAGTTAACCTGTATGGAATGCGCTACGCAACTTCGAAGTGCTAAATTAATGGGACCACCAACAGTTGCGTAAAACCATGCGGTGGTCACGAAATAAGACCCTTATTATTCCGTTAGGCGAGGTAAATCACTGGCTCGGACCGGCGTCATGAAGAAAGCATGATTGTCATTTATGAGCCGCAGGCTGCACTTTTACTCGAGCGATGATCGAATATCCGCTTACCCCGAATGAATAAGGCAATTTGTTAACGTAAGTTCTGTTTACTTCTCAATGCCGATCGATTGCTTTGCCTTGACTAAATATCGCACATTCAACTATTCACTGTTACATACGAATCAGCGAAATTTCAAACAGCCTGACAGATCGATTGTCTATCGAACTCGTGAGTCACCATTTCGCCACGGTAGGCCCACAAAATTCACGGGCGAGTGCTTCAAAGATCGGATGAGCGTGCCTAAAATGCATGCTGACTGTGATTTCGATGTCTAGTCTTTCTTTGTCAATGTTCTCCTAGTTATAAATATAAGTGCGTGATAGGACACCACATAAGACTTGATCAGCTTGTTTTTTTTCTATGGGAACTTCGTGAACTGTGTACTAAAACCTGAAAATTTTATTCAGGGTGTAGCCATGGATAAGTCCACTTGGGCGTGTGATGCCCGATACGCTTATGGCTTCTCTTGAGAAGGAAGCTTGGAGTGCCATACACTTACTGTAGGTGCACAAAAGACACGTGGTCAACGTGTTTGCAATTTACGACACAAACGGCCAGATCGAATCTACTTGCACGCACTGCAACAGCTTGCTACCGAAATCGAAGAAGAGAACTGGCCAACACAAAAAATACCCCGTGAGCCGGTGTACCTATCGTTACATTTCAAGGCTGATGGTGTGGCACTCCAGATAGAATGAAGACAGATGTCAGCAGTGAGCCGTATACACAAGTCGGCTAAGCCCATTATACTGCACTCAACAACGCGCGTGCCTACAAATTCTAAGAAGAATCCAACGCAAACATACCAAGTTAAACCTTATTTACGAATATCAAAACTGCGACAGTTAAGAGTGCCATAACAAAACATCTGTTCGAATCTGGCCACGATAGATCCCACAAAGGCTTCCCGTTCTGTCCATCAGACTATGAACAAACGCATTGTAACTCTTCCTGAAGCGCTAGCTATACACTCTGAGAAACCACAGTTGTGTATCCAGAAACAGGTGGTAGAGAACTTAGCACTAACTGGACAACTCGTACGTGGGTCAGTCATCAATTACATAGTTCATCTTAATCCCTCATCCCTTCATTGACCAAGTCTTGTTGTTTACACATTCTTACCGTGTTCATGCAACTCTACTTCACTGCCCGTATCGATTCTTTGCATAGTGATTAAAAATTCAACCATTCGAACATGTCACACACCGGGCTATGATTGCTGACTTGACACCTACTCCTTCACCCATTCGATTAGCATTCCGCGTATGTGACTGATCAAAACGAATGAGACATTGCTTGAACATAATTCTTGCATAACGATTTCGGCCAAATTCAAATTGATGGGTGAACAAAACCTTTTTTCACATCATCAATTGTTCGAACAACGAGAACTCGGCACAAGAACAACTACTCTCACCGTTCTCCGGCCGAAATGGTTGGAACTTTCGAAATGATAATTTTCTAGTTGACTAATACAGCGATGCACAAGCGTTTAACAAGTTTTATATCGAAAACAACACTTACAATTTGAATCTACTTTTTTGTTCACCTATTCACGGAACTCGAGATACAGTGTTCAGTCGGTCGATCAGGTAACGGATACGGTCCGTTCGTGTAAAAATCGATCAGTAGAAGAATGAATGAAGTTCCATAAAGGGCAGACGAAACAAAGGTGCCAGCGCACGTGTGCAAAAGTGCAGCGAATTGACGGCGTGATCCGTGTTCATTCTTACGTCAAAGCTGAACAGTCCAATCATAGTAACCAGCCCTGACAGTACAATGTATATGTATCATCTGAGGGGCTGAACAGCAGAAACCACCCTGTCCAGTCTCCTTGCGTAACAGTGTACGAGCCAACTCTTGGCCGACACGTCCACAATATGTGAACCTCAGTGAGCACGTGTGGGACTGTTGGGAAAGTACAACTGATCAAGTCAGACTATCGCCTAATTTATCATACTCAAAAAGGTGCTGATACTGTCCAATTTTGCCAATAAGTTGCGTATACAATACCATACAAAGTTGGCGAGATGACAAAGACAAGTAGTGAAATTAGGGTATGGTGTGTGTAAACTGCATAAATAGAGTACTTCTTGATTATGTTTTGTCTTGGGCTTCATTTCCATTAGATACCTGGACTGAGGACACGAACAACTCATGGTGATGAACTTTGGATGATGGTCCACTTGGCACCATGTACATGTGCGTGTTTGTATGAATATCTGTCCGAAGACGCTGATCAGGTGACTTGTGATCAACACAACCGCTTATAATAAGTGTTGACAGACTAGTGTGAAATTCTATCAGGGGTTAAAAGAGTACTTTTACGTCGAATAAATATAAAAGAACATAGAAACCGACACAGAATAAAATCACTGTGGTATAATAGTTCGCAAAATAAACTATACAGACCGAAGAGCGCACCGAGATAAGCAATCGACCGGCAAGCGGAACTATGGGAGGCTAGACGGATCGATTTGCATCGAGCTCATTCTCCAAGAGCAACATGCATAAGCTGATGATCTAACAACTTACTTGCAGTGAAGAGGATGGATACAGTTTCAAACGAACAGGTCACATGGCGGTAGACTAGTCTGACCAACTTAGACTAGAGAACGAGCTCCAACTGCCCCAACGACCCAGACCCATACCGCCACCCCAGCCACCGCAGTGACCACCCCAACCACCACCCCAGCCACCACCCCAACCACCGAACAGTCGATTTGCTACATAGCCGGCAGCCACACCTGAGAAAAGGGAAAAAGAAAAAGATGTAAAAGCTGGTGAATACCCCAAAAACGCACTAATGAAACATTTGGCTCAATTGGCAAATTATATGTGTATTAGAAATGGATACGCCCTTAAAGAGAAAGTTACATGCTGTTGCATGACGTGGGCGGATAAGATACTGCCAGCTCGCCTGAGTTTGCTTTACGCATGACTCAAACAATGGGCATCAATGTTCGTACAGGTGTATCCGCATCACCCTGTGCTTGGTAATCATGCTAGTCAAACCTTAAGACGCTGTCTGTGTGCCACAAGCGAGACGACTGGATCAGTTGATCACACACGTCCATTGTAACATGTCGCTAGGTGTAACGACAACAAACAGTCTGGGATTCGGTTCGCCTCTTGCTTAGCAGAAAAATGTATCATCAGCCATCTTCCCCCACCACGGTTTGCTAAAGTTCCAGCATCATTTGTTTACTGCAGANAGCATCATTTACTTCTGTAAACACACCAACAGCTTGTTCTGCTTGATGGCGGACCGGATCGGCTGAATGAGCAACACTCAAACATTACAGGTCTCAGCCCGCATGATTCACGAAATCTTCTCTCCGGCTGGCTTATTTGGTACCTGCTCTACAAATGGCATGAAATATTGTCGTGCTGGCCTAGAATGCAAGTGTCCACATACGGTTGGCAGCATCCGTTTCGGATTATCCTGTCAAAGTGACCGGATCACACAACACTTATCACAGGCGGCTTACGCGGCGCCATCTGTGATTCCACTCATACACCACATATCTAGTGTAAACCTAAAGGAATAAGATCAGAAGACCTTCATGCCCAAGCGGGTAACACTGGCTAGTCAGTTTGTAGGCTAGTACGAAAGTGAAGGCCTTATCTCTCGGAAACTAAACAGAGACTCTGGCAGTAACATCTAGGATGAAAAGAATAATACTGAAAATGCATACGGTTGGCGGCGTCCGATTCGGATTAGCCTGTCACAGTGACCGAAGCCAAATGACGCCTGCGCTCATCCACCACTGCTATTGGCTTGCGCTGCACCAATTGCAGTTCCACCAACACACCACGTATCCAGTGTAAACCCGAAGGAATAGGACCGGGAGGTGTGCCAGTGGGGCCTTTGTGTCCAGCCGGCCAATGCTGGTTAGCCACTTGATTGGCTAATAAGGAAAGGAAATCCCTATCTGTCGGAAACTCAACAGAGAGAGGCTGCAATGACGAGATTTACACTGAGAAGATTTTTGAGGTGTAATACAAGAAGCGTTGCAGTATAGGAGTGCAGGTTAGTGCATCCCAGAGAAGATAAGGATGCAAAGCAAATTTCTCACTGAACTATGAAATGCCAGGCAGACCATTTATCATACATTACATCAACAAAGCCGAAGAAAAGAATGGCTAGAAGACCACAGACACTCAAGTTTCTGAGAAGAAGAGCGGATTAATTGTCAATGACCACGATGTTGGCCGATGCAGTCATTAACAGAAGTAGAATAAATATACCGATATGACCTATCTGAGCCTAACGTACTCGCCACCTCTTCGCCAACGGGGTACTATGAGTACGTTGGTGACCTACTAGCCCCAAACCGCCAGCGCATTCGCGGCCGCACACATCGCAACGCCATATAGTCACGTCACTGCGACCTATAGCACCGATGGTTCCTTTGCGTACCGCACGCTTCCTCTCGCGACCACGCAATAGTTGCTCGTTGAACTTTCGGACGCCCGCCCGAACCGTATTCCTCCAGACCGTCCGGTTCAACGATAAATCTTCCCAACGTCTAAAATCAATGTTACAACGTGAAAGACACCTGCACAACATCCTGGTACCTCCAATGCATACACACACACTGCCGTCACTGCACTGTAGGCTGTCTGACCAAAGTTCTTATGCCGCAAACAGTTCGTCTACGCTTCTGTGTGAATTCAGACATACACAGAGGCTGATATGCATTCACACCAGTCTGACCTTAAGCAGTAGACTGACAGGTGAACGCTAGAACACCTCAAACCGTTAGATGATTCCTGAGCAAGAGTGCAGGTCAATTTTGACCTGTCCTTTGGACTTAGTAGCCCATGTGCCAAATCCAACCAAGTGCGACTAGTCAATTAGTTGACACGCTTTGCATAGAAAGCCGAAATGATAAACAGGTATGGCAAAGTGGGTACTTACAAAACGAAAAAAATGTTGATAGCGAGGATATAACGGGAAAATATGAGGACAAACGTACAATGCTGTACGGTATTCTACAGATTGCTCTGGTACAATACATGACAATTTTTGTGGCAAGCCATTCGAGAGCATTATAGTTCATAATAGTAAAGAGTAATTCAGCATTCAATTACCTCTAACGGAAAAAAAAGTGGGGTTACCCCTTGGTTGTGCATTTATTTGGTCTTGTGAGAAAGGGGCTTGCCAACTCTGATCAGCAGTCATTTTGTCGGAAATTGTTTACTGCAGAAAACGATCCAAGGAGTTAGTTGGCCGCGCACGGAAAGCGCGCTACCAAGATCTATCGAGCTGACAACTTTGTTTATAGCAATGACAAACCACACCACGGACGTATGTGACTGTAGGCACTAGGGCTCATTTCAAAGCTAGCCGATAACCAAGTTCTGAACTACACACCCTCCTGTCTTTTCGACTGTAGGCTTCGAGTTTTAGCGAACTCCATTAACAGCGCCTCGGCAAGTGGACACAGAGCAACGGCGCTAACGACGACGGTAATCTGAGCAGTTGTTCACAACGAAGACGAATAACCAGTGATGTGGACAAAAAAGAATTTCCCAGTATGACCTCGAAGTTAACGGAAATGTCACTGTCCGTCACCTCAGTGAAAAACTGATTTCCAATGGGATAACAGAAGATTAGGAGGTGAAACGGATGGTGTGTCGATGTTGATTCGAAGCAGCATAAATCGGTTTGTGGATCGAATTACCAACTACAAGGTGGCTATTATGTGACAGCAGTAAAAAAAAAAGGCTACGAGCAATGGCTGAATGCCGCTGATACTGCAAAGTGGTCATCCTTACGCAGAAATGTCATGGTCACTATGGTTATATCCATCAGAGGAAAAACGCTCTTATTGGCCGGTTCATTAACTTCACGTATTCGACTATAGTCAAGTTGGTTTACAAGAATCCATTGCTTAAGGGCACTTAACGCCATACAACAATTCAATTCTTGATAATAAAAAACTACTCAAACTAAGCCCTCAGATTTATTCAAACTGAAGTAAAAAGAGATTAACATATTAATGTTATCCGTCTTCGCACTGCATAACTTGCAATATCTTGAAACACGATGAGGCACTTTAAGACAAACTCCAGATGCGTAAGCACTCGCTGCATACGTCACATTCCCCAAATGAGAAGTGATTCTTTTCTATCAAAGCACACATGCGGTCGTTTTTAACAACACCGCACCATAAGAGTGTGTTACAGTTTAGAACACACGTCAAACTGCCAGCCGTGACACGTAGTCAGCCCAACGTAGAATGAGAACACGTGATGGCGGTAGCGCGTGGATTAATCGAACGCGAGATTTAGATAAGTCACCCAACAGTCAAACCGCAGTTACCCACATGTGAGTAACAGGGTTGGATTGTTCGAAGCTATGGAAAGAGAAAGGGGACACATGCGTGCACAGGTAGACAGGTGACGTGCAAACAACGGTAGGCGCGGATGCCACGCAGTGACTGATGAGCTGTTTGATTCTTGATTTCAAAATCCACACTACACCTCCAATAGGTTGGCAAGTATGCAGGTGATCGAGGACACTTCTTTCAAGTGCGACTGACTCAAACAATGCTTCACACTGCCCTCCAGCAAGGAGTTCAGGATCGTTCTTATCCAATCATTACACGTAACACTAGTGAAAGATAACAAGTGCATCATTGTGTCAATTACATATAAGTAAGCATCAGGTGAACTAGACAGTACTCTTCTC
>QNGE01002726.1:30241-42907 GCA_008508345.1 Paragonimus westermani
TAGTGCTTCTTTCCCAAAGAGGCTGGCTGAAAAGTCTATGTGAATGCGAAGGCTGTGATCAAATGTTCAACTTGAAAACAAACCAAATCCCCGACTACTCATCAGTAACCTATTTGGCGTCGTTATCATTCATTCGCCCCAAGTACCAACGCACACAAGTTCACCCATGGTTGCCAGCTTTTGTTCCCGGGTTGGTCCGTTGAGGTAACTGAAGATGAGTGACGCCTACACAGTGGGTATGTTGATGACTTACCGGTTGGGTATGACCACCGTATTCGCGACTGCGCTCCTCACGACACTACACGGTTACGCCACCACGAGCTACGACGTCTATAGTTCTACGCATACCGCGTGTTTGAATTAACCGCGAACAGGGTATTCGCTGAATCTCCGTGCTCCCTTCCATGACGTACGCTGACAGGCAGTTCGATTCAGGGTTGTGTTCCCACAAGCCACGACATATCGCACACATGGTTGGTAGAATGGGACATACACATAACTCAGAGTACAGAATTGCCAGCAAACACAAACGCATAGACAAACACAATCCCTATTCAGAAATGCCCGTCAGCAATAGCTTAAACAGTCGGAGAAATGCATAAAAGTGACTTTAAAACGGCTACTCCGACGTTCTGTCACATAGACTATTTAAGTAACAAGCATGTAGTGTTTCAAGTTCATTGAAGTCTACGAGATGAGATGATCAACAGTCTTCACCAAAGAGGCGATCGGTAAATCGTCCCACTACAACTGTTACTTACTATCAACTTTTGAACTTTGACGGTAATTTTCGGTCTAACAACAGCCAGCTGGGAGTTCCGTGCAACCTTGGCAAAATAAAAACGTGAGTACCAAACAAACAATATCAATGAAAGGTTACCAACACAAACGGATAGGCAATAAGACTACGCGTATACCTTTGCCAAAAGCGTTAAAATTTGAAATACTTCGGAGCCCAGTTCAGATGGGGTTGCCTATCACAATTACGTCCTAAAGTGCCAGCCGCAGATCCAAAAAAGGAAAAGCCCCAGTAGAGAAATAGGTGACAGGTGACTGGAGAGAGAAAGAGGCACAAATCTGAGGCCTATAGTGCAGTCCCACCGCCGTGACAACTTGGTTGTGCAAATCCCACACAATCATGATTGTCGTCCACGTTGTCGTCAAATTCAGCAACACATTAATGGCTTGCGGTGGCAATTAGCCACCATCACATGACCCAATATTAATTATTTCGAATACGAGTAGCGCCGATTTACCATGGGGAGGTAAACACATACTGTAATGCTGACGTGATCTGAGTTGGGTTATTTGAATAGGCAGCCTGGATTTCAGCACTTAGGCTTCGACGACTGGCTATTGATAGAGATCAAACTGATTTTGTCCTGTTCAGGCCATTAAGATGCACAGTAAAAATCTTCAAGCAATAAATGTCGTAAAAGCCAGTGGCACACGTTGAACTGAAGAGATCACACACCGGTTCTCAGAAATCGCAATGTGGAAAGACAACTGAAGTATTTTCCCACAAAAGTAAACCTCACATCCGAAAACGTAAACCGTGTCCTAAATCCAAAGCCTGTTGTCTCGTCCTTAGGCAGTGTGCGCTGATTTTAAGTCATGCGCTTTTGTTTTCCAGCTTTAAGCTTGTGCTCTAAGCCATGCACCACCGAATTCAAACGCCACCGAACACACGGTTAAAATAGTATGCAAAAGTTGTTTCCATGAACACTTAAGTAAAAAATGAACACCTTCAAACATCGGTATTGTATCTACAAAACTGAAGGAATGCCGATCGTAAATGCAGGCTGTGAACTTCGGGAATGCAAGCTCACAAAGGACTGCATTATGTTCCAATGATGCTAGCTGATAGCAAGGCCAGTGCGAAGTTTAACAATTCGAGAGGAACACATCGACAACACGTTCTCAATAACCTATCGAACGACTACGTGTTAAAATCACCTAGTCGAACTCACTTCCTTGGAGTTACTGGATACATTTCCGGTTGGACTGAAAGGTACTAAATAATGCACTTCCCAAAAAAGAGCCTCTCGTGCTCGTTTTGTGAGCAAGTGCATTGTCAACTACAATAATGATTTCCGGTTTACGTTGCTCTCTGCAAGCCTCAAATGAACGGCTGAATAAAAGTCAATGAACGTCCACTGTGGCGAAACTCTCCAATACCCTGAAAATATCGTCTGGTTTGCTTTCCAAATGGCCTGAGATCGTACCACAGATCTCACCGAGGGCGACTACTACCACCAACACTCTTCGGAGTCTGTTCAGTCAGCATGATCTCCTTGAAACCATTGTGTCTGATGGTGGTACCCCGTTCAAGTACGGTCATTTCGAGGAATTCTGCCGCCGCAATACCACTGAACGCGTCCGGTCGCCTTCATATCATCCACAGTCCAACGGGCAACGCTTCGTCGACACACTCAAATCGCATGGATAGGAGGCGTAAGAAGAAATTTTACAGCAGTTCCTACTTGTCCACCAGACGACTCCTAACAAGTTGCTGAACAGTAACAAATATCCTACAGGAGCCCTCATGAGTTGCAAACTGGGAACCACGCCGACACCCATGATCCCCACGATGAAATCAGAGCGGACGCAACCTCCTCCAGGCGAACACACTCCCCTATCACTTCAGTCACCTAACTACACTCGCAATCATCAGTCCGACCACAATCAATGAGCAGAAGGTGTGATAACGAGACGCCGAGGTCAGATCCTTTATAAGATACCCGTTGTGAGAGACACTTGGGTCCACCACCACAATCACTTCCAACTACGCCATGGTGTAGATGAGGAAATCCATGACGACAAGGGAACTATGCCGTTTTACCCACTATTGGACACGTCCGAGCATCAACCTTACCTTCGTCGGCCACCGAGACAAGTTGTCTTCCCAGAGGTTGCAACCATCGGCAACACTCGTCACTGAGTCTTACTCAGGTTGGCCAGAAGAATGGCGACTACCAACCTCTGTAAGGTGTCGAGAAAGTCTCCAATTTCCTGAAAATATCGTTTCATTTGCCTTCCGCAAGACCGAACACATTACTATTTTGAGTAAGGCACGGACACGTACCACTCCACATTTCGTGAGCGTTCTCAGCCTTCCTAGTCATTTTTGACATCCCACCTACAAGCTCGTCTTCTGATTGGAACATCGCTGTACTGTCTGAACTTTAGTCTGGTCCGTTTTTCGACCTTAGTTTCCTATTCACCACAAACCCTATAAATAAGAACGAGTTTGTGACCGTGCTGCCTTCGTACTGTGCGACATAACAAAGCTCTGGTTGAAGGCCAGTCTTCTTCCTGTCTTCACGCGTTAGCCTTGTGTGGTCGGGTTGGTTGGGAAGTTCCAAGTTGACCGTGTCTACTCTTCATCCGTTGTTCATTGCCTTTAACCGCTGCTCCGTTATCAGTCGGGTCGCAATCCGTCACTCCGTTCTCTGCTGAGTCGTTAACCGTTATTCTACGGTCAGTTACGATCAACTTACGCGCCCGCAAGCCGTTGATCCAGTTACAACGTCTACCATGTCACCTCTGAATGGCAACTACATAATTAAACAAGAACGGTTGGAATGGTGTCGGAAAAGTTAACATCGAATTCCCTGCTTTACGACAGAGTTTGTACACAAGTTACGGGAAATTTCCATCTATCTTACGAGCAATTGTCTAGGAAGTTCGTCACTTTCCGCGAGGTTCTCTCAGACTGTCTGGTCCTTCCTTTCTCATTCAATTCGGCTGAATACAGTGAGTGATCCGGCAGGTTTGTATAGAACGCACTTCGTACCATCAAAGTGGGAAGTTCTGCCTCCGGACTAGGGCATTCCTACATTTTTCATGGCAGAAAGTTCACTTGGACCGTTGTATACACATTTGGGTGGCACTATCTCAGCAGTTTCTAATATTGCTGATGAGATATCAGACAGAAAACAGCAAAGGAGCCGCTGCCTTTGCCAACCTGCATCGTCTGTGGAGTCGAAGAAACTTCTGGTTACCTCACAATTGACGGGTACGAAATGTTTGTGTAGGTTCTGTGTTGTTTTGTAGTTCAGAAACGTGACTCGGCCGTGACGAAGATATCAACAGACATATGCTTTGCTCTAGCTGAATAAACTCATCAGCTTACATCAACTGGGAGGACCGCATGAGTAGCGCTGTTATTAGTCAGTGTGTACTTCAGAAGACTAGGCATAAGTGACCCGCTGGTCAATTAATCACGTTTCACAGTCAGAGACAAGTGTGACACTACCTCGTTTGCCGCGCAGGGTGTAATATATCGAGATCACCGACAGCTGAACGATACTGAAGGGAGAATAAGCAACGAAGCGGTCGCGAAGTATAGAGACCGTGACTATCACTTTGGGCGAAGTGAGTAGGTGACGCCTGCCCGACTGGGGCACTCATGGGTAGAAATGCAATCCGATATGGCAACGTGCTACATTCAGTCACGTACCAGCGGTGACGACACTGCTAGTTCTACCGCTCGGCCTTGATCTACTCGTTTTTATCCTGTCCGGTGGATTTCTTGTTTTCGACTATCCCATTTTGTTGTGACAGTGAGCAGTGGCTCGAGCCGGACTACCTATCGGTCAAGCCCATGGCCGATGTGAATCGAATGAACGACATTCCCACCGAGAGCACCACATATCATTAATTCCTTCATCTATGTATAAACGAAGTAACCCAGACTCGTTCTGGCGTAAAAAGGCGGCTTTCCAGTTGTATGGTCAAACTTCATGGATTGGACTGTCATTCTCTTCATGGGATCACCGTCCACAGGGCAAACAGTCTACTGGTGTTAGACTGGTGACTATATCCGTATACTTTGAGGGCACGGTTTCCTTGAATTACCTGAGACAGCTTTGGGTCCTGACATACAGTCTTGCACATCACAACATGCTGAACCAAAAGTGTCCCCTTTAAAAAAACCTTTAACGGCGTCGCGCCACCAGTATATGGCATAGACCGAAAAGTCCTTACACTAACATTAGGATATTCGTTCGGTGCTTCGAAGTCATTTCATTTACAACACTGCACTTACTACTGTAACGTTGTGTAATGAATCTGTCGCTTTGTTCACTTCAATATGTATCAAAATATCAGCCAGAGGGTGATAAGTATTCACCCATGCGGGCAAACATGAAACATGTATCAGTGAAATGAATATTTGATTAAATCGAAGCTCTTGGTCATCCCTTTGCTTTGGATGCCACCAACCACTTCTACGGTCAAAAGAACTCGCCTCTGTGAGTTTGGCTGATCAATTGCAGAATGTGTCCGACGGCTGGCAGCTATTTTCACTTTCGGATTTAAAAGCGGTGTTGACAAACAAGTCAACATTTTCGGTCATATAGAACCGCGGTTCTTCTCACAAGTGTTATATCGTTGTTCACACGCACACAGTCAGTTCGGCTTACCACGCCTTATTAATGAGCAGCAACCCCGAATAACAGCAACCATACCACCCATCACGTCTGGTGGACAGAAGCTGACAGCTAAAGGTTCAACTTTTAGAATGGCGCTTCGAAACAGTCACTGACCGTGATGTTCTCATCCGCCCACCCACTTGGTAAGGTCTGGTATCGGGTGAATGTCGGTACTACTCTAAGATTCGGCTCAGTGCTGGTAAACAAGGTCCACCTTTGGACGACTGTGCCTTTTTGAAGTCAGTATTCTCACGCCCGAAAGATGAGTCAGGCGCGTGCCTTTGTTAACGCCCCAAACGAACGTGTTACCAAACCACACAGTTGGAGTCACTCAACAACTTCTTTGTTAAACGACGGAGTAAAACCAAAGCAATTAGAGGATTCGCAACGTTTTTATCTTTCCAGAGAGTTTTTATCAAGCGATCCAAACCAGCATACAAGCTTGACCACAGAGTCACCATCAAACATGTGTTGGTGTGACGTTATTTTGGCTTCTTGGAGTATAACCAAGTAGTGACTGAGTAATGACTATTAACACAACGCACAATACGTTTCCACATATCTGATCAATTTGCAGCTGCGACTGAGTACTCAATTTTCTGCACAATGTTTGCTAAAGTAATGTGAGTTGTGTGTGCAGACGTACTAATAAGATTATCAACGTCTTATAAGTCAGACAACATATGCTTTAAAACTTGGAGGGGAGACCGGAAAAACAAAAGCAAAACGACCATTTGGGCTGGAACGAACCATAGTACAAAAGATCGACTGCTACGACCAATCCATCTGCTTCTGGATCGATATTACAAAAGTGACGCAGTATTTGAATGTACACCACACCAGCGTCCGTAAAACAGGAGCGCAAAATCTGTGTCCAAAAAAACATTCTGCACTCAACTTTGATCAGCCATTAAAAAAAACCGAAACCACAAGGCGAGGATTTTGAAATAATTACAAGTCAGGCTGCTTTCACCAAATGATATTCACTGTGGTAGTAAACTCGGAGTGTGGAGGGGACGAAGCCAATCGTCCGTTTACGCAAGGTGATGGAGGATGCGAACAGGCATAAAGAATGAACTGGGTTTTACTAGCCATATGAGATCGACTGGACAGACCAAAGTGAAATACCACTTCGGCCCCCTACCTCGTTAGTGTGCTTGCCACAAGTAAACTGCATTAAAATTCATGCGACCACTTTCATCGCAAGATAAAAAAACGAGCCCTTGTTTAACTCCAGTAACCTCAACGAAGCAGTAAAACAATTAGCATTCGTAGCTCCAATGAAGCCGTCGAAAATGTCACACGGAGAGGTGGGCAAGTAATGAAAGTCTGCAGCAGTAACAAACTTCATTGAAGCCAATGTCCACTTTACCTCAGCGAAGCTAACCTCTCTCTTCAGCCCATATGGGTTTCCAAGGGAGTAAAATTTTTGAGTCCTAAGTATTAAGCTTATAACATCGGGGTTAGTGGTCAGTTAACAATGAACCATCAACGGCTCAAAGCAACAAACACCAGTATGGTGTGCATTGTTAGAGGGTTCAACTGGCACGGTCGGAAGTTGGTAAGGAAATGCAAACAGGAACACACAAACAGTATGTTGCACTAACCACCAAAGCCGATTTGTCCAGGCATGCCAACAGGAGGAGCTGGAGAAGGAGCCGAATAACCAAGGTTGAATTGTGCGGGTGGAGGCCCAGCGGGTTGATAGTTTGCACCTTGAGTCTGAAATCACAAACGATAAAAATTACCCACTGTTAACGCAGCGCAAATGTTTGCTTCGTGATAATTAGGGGAAGTAGATGACATGTTAAGTAGTGTCTACGGAATATGCTCCATTCCCGAGCGGCTATAACCTGAAATTTGATCCTGAAGTGGCGTTTAGTATGCTCACATCAAAAAGGGCAATTGGCGTTTTATTCCCGGTTTGAAAAAGTGATGTGCACTACTGATGAGCCTTAGAAAGAGCGAAGTTCGCGTTTACAGTGTCTAAGTCGGTGGCACTTGAAGAGCAATGCGGAATACGACAGTTCGGGTCTCACTTGTTACGCAATGCGTTTTCTGCCATATGATACACACGGATGGATATTGCCATATTATTCACACCCAGACAGAAACAGCTGAGATCGCCGGGTTCAAATCTACAACTGACTTAAGTTCACGTACAAAAAGAAATGGATCATGGAGAGGTGACTGGTATCATGCTCCGTAGACGAAGTAAATGCACCATTACGTGAAGGAAAAAGGACAGGACAATTTCCAGCCGACAAAACCCTCAAAACAACCTAAGGTCGATCACATAAATCGAAGCAATACGGAATAAGATTGCACCTCTTGGGCACGCCAACTCCAATCTCCCAGAACAGCATCAATGACTGTAAACTCTCAGATATTGCACGACCGAAAAAAAACAATTGTTGAGAGGGATCCAATTGTGAAACCCTGAGTTTCGACTGGACTAGAACCAGCGACAGTGTCTACATTCGGCAAATTTCATAAGCAGTAGGATCCATGGG
This sequence comes from Paragonimus westermani, assembly GCA_008508345.1. NCBI lineage: Eukaryota > Metazoa > Platyhelminthes > Trematoda > Plagiorchiida > Troglotrematidae > Paragonimus > Paragonimus westermani. The sequence goes on from QNGE01002726.1 coordinate 38,190, forward strand.
TAAATGAGTCCAAAGGTGAATCATGTGACCATCGACATGACTTCACAATTCAGCTGACAGAACGCTCGTCGTGTTTGGACTGATGATTTCTGCCATTGATTCAAATCCAACAAAGACACGGATTTGTCACAACTGGTTGCCTTCCAAATATTCAGTTGGCAAGGACGATGCGAGAAAAATGATTTCAGCCCAACAGAGAAACAATACTGCCAAAATGCAACTCACTAGCGACATGATTGCGCCCAACCACGAGCTGAAATTATGAGAAAAGAAACGAGAGCTTCAAGCCTAAAGAATGTTCAGTTGTGAAAAGCCACAAATAAAAAGCAAACTATAAACAAAAATAATAAACACGTGAACGGTAATCTTTCATCCATCCGAATGTTGCAACGCTGTTGCACAGTGGACTAAGTCTAGACTAGACATCGTAATTATTCGTAGTGCCTGCCTACGATCTACTGAGGTGTGTGGCTCGGAGAGTGGCTCGTTCGCGACGAAGCTATCAACGAACCGGATGTGCCTGACCATCCTTACCTCCGTCGATTAGCCTCGGCAATTAAGATGATCATATAAGCAGGGCAGCAGGTCAATTGATCAAATAATACAAACGCCTAGTCTGATGGGTGAATTATACGCGCCGCGCGCCAACTGAGCGTTTACCACACATAACATTATTTACAAAGACCGACAAACTTTATGCGAACACATGGGGCGGTTAAGCAAAATGGCTGAACAAAATGGATGCCGCCAGCCCAATTGAGGACCCTGTTATCGCCCAACTCGTTGGTTGGATACGTAACCTGGGATTGTAGCGTGTCGTAGTCAACAGTGCGTATGCAACTACACCGCTGTAGTTAGCTTTAGTTCACCTAGTGTACTGTCTTTCTTGACATTCGTCGTCATCGTCGTCGCAGAGGGCAGCTCGCTCCACAGCACCGTTTAGTCAGAGTAATGGCCGTTATGACCGACTAAACGAATGGCTATTAGGCCGGCAAATCTGGAGGGCTGAAGAAATTGTTCACATGCAAACAGATACACAAACATGCGGGCGATAACCAGGGCAGTTGACAGAGAAATATCGCGAACTTGGAGAAAGGCAGCAATGAAATCAAAATAAGGACCTTTGAATTTTATTGTTTAGCACGTTTTTATTTTTAGTATATTCAGAAGGTTGCGACATTTGACGATATGCCTACGTTAACTTTTGTGTGCTAGCAGAGCGGTGTGCTATGTAAAATGCACTGATATGTAGTAAACAAGTTTCTGCAACAAAAACGTACATCACATCAAACCCATAGAATTAGCTACCGACACAGCGTGTAACACAACAAAGCCATCGTGCCTGAGCGACTAACACCCCAGGTGTGTCTAAGGATTGTTCCCAACTCTGAAGTTGATCTCGACACCGAATGGATCCGCTGGTGGAAATAGATAAACAACGAAACTACTCAATATTCAGTGTCTGAATCATTCCATTCGAGCAACAAACGGCTAACTTCATTTCCGATGGACTGGAGCACACAAAAAATGACATTTTCGTTCCCGCGTGGGGCTCATGAGGGACGCCAAAAGCTTGAGGTATTTCAGCCGGAGTAATGCTTGCAGGTTTACACGGTACTCGATATAGAACATCTCCAAAAGCGAGAAAAGCAGTCACGTTCCGTATGTCGATGCTGCGCTTCGGCGAAGTAGAAGACTGATTGTCAAACCACTGGAACCAACCGGATTGTAGTAATTTGCAATACACATTGCTCCACTGTTTTTTGTTTTCTAAAATATTAGTCAGTCATACAATACACATACCAGACCACTTTCTTGCATATCCCTCTTTGATGGACATGTTCTCCGGACAGAAGTCACCAGAGCACAAACTTATGAAAAGTCAATTCGAAGTATGTTCCGTTTGTCCTTTAATGTACAAAGCTGTGCCCGAAATAGAGAAGAACAATCTCGAGACCAGTAAGTTTCGGTGGGCGCGTTCGGTGCGGAAACTGAAAAAAGAGACAAAGGTAAGACACAAGAGAGTAGTCATAACGGCCGAGTTCTAAAGGACATGGATGCAGCAAAAATTAATTAGGTAAGTAGGTAACTTGAGGGATATGGGCCATACCAACACTATTGCCTGTCCGATGCGACCAAAGACATCGGCCTAGTTTGGAGAGGTTGGTTAACGACAGCAAAGCTACTATGACAGGCAAACATGGCACGACACGACTGTGTGTGCGATATCGTCCGACGACTGACCAACCTGCAGCCTCTGCGCGAAGGTTGGTCGACGGGTGTCGGTTTTCTACAATTATCTTGTATGGTAATGTGTTGAAAGCACAGCCAGTTAGACACCTACAATAACCACTGATGTACTGCTATTTTCGATGCTGATGCGGATGATGACGATGGGAGCTCTAGGTGTGCGATGGGCAGACTTGACAAATTGCTTGCACCCCAGTCATCAGGGTGGACCAAACAGGTCTTACATTAACTGCTCAACACTTACCACAGTGTGTCTTGCTTGAGCCAGCTAAATGTGGTTGAAAAACACCACGGTGATTAGCCTGTGATTGAACGTGGATAGATGAATCCAATTACAAAGCGGTCAGTCCCCATGGGTCGAGTTTGCTTCTCGGGACGCGGCACTTGTGACTCGGAGAAGCGGTGGTGGGAAACGGTAGTAAAAATGTGGGTCACTAGGAGTCATTGATGTGATTGTTGGCGATGGTTGGTCAAGGTGTTTGTAAAGCGCGTGCAATTAGTGGAAGCAGTGAAAGCCATAACCCGCTGAGCCGGATGTGTTCCAATTTTGTTTGTTATATGAACATCATGCTCGCCGTTTTCCTCTGAATGCTCAAAAACTCCTGTTAATCTGTAATGATTTCTGATTTCAACGGTAACTTGGCTTTTGAGAACGCCACTAACTTTAAATTAATTGAATTTCATCACCAATAACATCATTTTCAGCCTTAAGCTGTACGCATGAGTATTGTGGATCCGGAGACCGTTGGTCTTAACAACTGTCTAATTACTGTGGTAGTAAATAAGTAAAAATGTATACAGAACAATAGAGAAGAAAAATAAAATGCAGACCCAGGAGAGAGAGTCAACAGTTTGGCGGGTAAAGACTCGTCACATCACAATTGGTGAGGGTTGGTGAATGCAGGACATGCTTTCGCAATCCTCGTGGGCACATCGTCAGCAGTTCCGTAAGCTCAGATTGTGATACCCATGCAGCCTCCAGCAGCCGGCACGCAATAACAATAGGGCAAGTACTGATTCACTCTTGTGACGCACTACACTCTGAAGGTCAAAGTGCATACAGTACAGATCAGTCATATTACTTAATCGGTTCAGTGTGGTGCACATGTTCTCTGCAGAAGTGCTAAATAAAGCAATGTCGTCTGAACACCCAACATCAACCAGCTTACTACCAAGCAAAAATCCAACTCTGAGAAACTCCGAGTGCTCCTAGAATATCGTCCGCCACGTAATTGAAAAGAAAGGTGGAGATCGGACATCTGTGAAACGGTACTTGAAGTGGAGAATGCCCAGGGTGCCTATCTAGAAATACGTAGTTCGCACTCCCAGCGGGTCCACAACCACTTTATTAAACTGACATACTACACTGGGATTAATCTGCGATGGAGCCCCAGAGAGCACGTCAGGCAACTGAATCAAAAGCAGTCTTCAAGTCTAACAGTACCACGATCAAAGACTGAGAAAAAGATCTTCGATGCTCCAATATTCGTCACACACAAGGACGTGATCAGTACGCCTGCACTCCGTACTTCAGATCTCAGCACTTGGACCACTCAACTTCAAGTCCCATTTCGATTTCGTAAGATAACTTGGTAGGTCACAGTGATCTCCGATATGATCATCCAAGTGCCTGCGGACGTTGCCTGATATCCTGGGCTCGGTGCCAAAGTCACCATATGGCCAGTAAAAGTGGGAGTTCCACGACATCAGAGGGGGATGATTTTCAGCAACCACTTTCAGGCGTTGACCTGAATAACCGCCTCCACTCTGAGTCAATGGGTCACAGGAGAGTTGTGGTCAGCAATATGTAGCTCTCTTAGTCCCACTTTTGGTTGCGACATTCCACATCTCGAACCATGCTCTCTAAATATCACGACCATCATGGTAAAAAAAAACTATGGATGGCTAGCGCGCGAACGAAAAACGTGCAAGTCACGAACACAGTATGCAACGTAACAATACCCCAAACCCCAGGCGAACACAGAAGGCGCTGGCCGTCAGCCGAGAAAGCACTCGTTTTTAACGTGCATCGGAGTGGGGGCAGTGGGAACCGGCGTCTTTGTGAAAAACAGGAAGTTGGAATGTTGTGAAAACCGATAAGCACGGTCCACCGACTCGGTAAGCCACACACACGATGTACCCAGCTAAAAACCCACGATATATGAAGATCTTGACTGCTTCACTGAGCGAAGTGGGCAGGTATCGCCTGCCTGGATGGGATCCTCATGATCACTCAAACCGAAACATTGTCAACCACGGTTGACGGCATCCGATTCGGATTAGCCTGTCACAGTGACCGAAGCCAAATGACGCCTGCGCTCATCCACCACTGCTATTGGCTTGCGCTGCACCAATTGCAGTTCCACCAACACACCACGTATCCAGTGTAAGCCCGAAGGAATAAGACCGGGAGGTGTGTCAGTGGGGCCTTTGTGTCCAGCCGGCCAATGCTGGTTAGCCACTTGATT
>QNGE01002726.1:45042-70827 GCA_008508345.1 Paragonimus westermani
AATGTGGGCCAATTGGCGGAGACAACGATGATCAAACACAGCGAGCCTGAGTGGTTATCAGCAGACTCGCCATGCACGAACGACCCCTTATAAAACCATGTTATCCACCAATAAGGTAATTATAAGATAAATACTCGTGGAGCTAGTCATATAAAAGCGTCTTCAATACCTTTTGATAAGCAACATAGCATAGCGACTGGACGATAATCACCTTGATGACTGTCTACCACCCTTGAAGACAGCAGTAATAGTGGCAAGCTTCCAACAACCGGGTACAAAGTTACTAGAAATGCACTGTGTAAATAACAGACTAAGGGGCTTAACAAGCTGATCGGCGGCTTCGCGCAATGCTTTCAGTGGAATACAGTCCGGGTCAGGAAAGCTATTCATAAGGCACCTGAGCTTATAAAGAATGGTTGCAGAAGAACTGCCCACAGTATTAATGTCGTCTATCAGGTCGGTAGCTAGAATCTGAGAGATCGAAAGCGTTCGAGCAAAAAGTGCCACTGCATAAGTCCGCCAAAAAATTCGCGTCTTCCGCATCCGGGCTCGAAAGTCCTGCAGGATCTAAGAGATATGGTACTTCAGTTTCACAGGTTGTTTGCAGACCCAGAAGTCTCCGACTTTTTATTGACTCGCGTCTGAGTGGTACGGAACGAGAACCTTGGCCAGGGGCAGTCCTGGGTTGAAGAGGGCCGTCGCAAAGGTGTCCAGCAAGAGCATAAGCACAGGGTTTGCAAATAAGCAAATGCAAAGAGAAAATGGCACGGTGTGAGAGTCCAGTTTTCTACGTCGGGTAATTAGAAGCATGCTCAACACAGGTATTCCCCAACAGGAGACACAGACAGATAGGCGCCCACCAAACACAGCAAAGAAACAGACAAATCACAACACACCAGTCATACTGATTTACGTAACTCTTTCTATACTGATTGCCACTGCCGTCGGAAACCGGTTGGCAGAGCAGGTGGGCTGGAAAGATCTAAGGTTTCCCTGAGATAGTTATTTAACCCCAACGCATAAAGGGAGTTGAAATGACCTCTTCTAGCAGGTTGTTCCAGAAGGGGGTCATTCGGGGCGCAAACGAATGACACTTATAAAGCAGAAGGTTGCGCTGATGCTGAAGACAGAAAATATCTTCCCTTGCACTTGTGTGTTCAATTCCACGGAGGAATGATAGGCAAAGGTGTTCAGAGTCAGTTAATAATTCGCAGATCAGCATGATATTTCCTCTCATCCGTCGAAACTCTGGGTTAAACAGATTCAAACCTTGAAGTCTGGCGTGACAACTCGGATACTTAAAACACTCCATTCACATCACAGCCCTGTGCTGAACTTTCCCAAACATCAAGAGATACTTAGGGATACACGGTGAACAGGTTCGAACACTAACTTCTCGCAGTCGGTAACTAAGGCAGAATGGACGTAAAGGAAATTCTCCGGGAGAAAATCAGCCTAGGCAACGTTTGATGAAATTATACATTAGTAGTCTTACGTGCAATCACTCTGCAGTTGAAGGGGAGACTTGGATCCTGTGTGAATCTTGTTCGGATGCACAAGGGTTACCATTGTCAAGGTGATGCGAAGTCTCATCGTTATGATGAAACCTCAAAACTTTACACTCCGCTGCATTCAGGGTATTTCGTTTAGCATACACTGGTTGCAAAGCGTGTCGAGGTCTCGCTGCAAGCTGGATTTATCCGTGTGGTCTTGAATGACTCTCCGGAGCATTGTATCACCTACGTAAAGGGGTGTGTTTGGAGACAAGCGAAGGTATTTCATTGAAGTACAGAATGAACAGCAACGACCCTAAAACTGAACACTGCGGTACCCCACATGGGGCGTTTCGTATTGTTCACAGAGTGCCATTAACGCCGAGAGAAGATGCGTCCACTGAGACACGCTCCCAACCAGCAGTTTCCCTCCAATTCCATACACATACAGCTTGGGAAGCATTGTACTGTGTTTTACTCTAACGAAGTCCAGCAGGATAATCTCCACGCTATCCTTAAAACCAACTGTTGTAGTACACTGCTCACGTAGAATTGCTAGGTTGGTAACATACAAGTGGCCCTGTCTGAAACTATTCCGTTGATGGATGATCAAGCCTTCTCTGAGGTGTCGTCGGATGGTGTGAATTTTGTCGTTGTTTGGGCGCGTTGTCTGTGAAGCGAGTGCACCTAATGAGATGGAGCAGTGTCTGCTGCAAGGAAACTGTCATGCTGATGACGCCTTACTTTCACTTACAACTCGGTTGTTTGTCTGCAAGACGTAGGCACCTTTGATGCTGAGTGTTTGGATATAGACAAGGCTAGTTCTGGTAGATAGGTCCTTTCTTTTTCTTTTTTCTTCTTTCTATACAGGATTTGCTTTTTACATGGGTGTATGGCAGTTAAGCATCAGTTAGAACCACTAATGTATTGCTGTCCACGATGGCGATGAGTTGTCGTCGGATGACGTCGTCAACAGCGTTTTCCATTACTTCTGGACAGAGGCTGAAGATGGAAATGGGTCTGCAGTTGGAAACCATGTGGAACGGCATTACTTCGTGCGCCATAGCAGAACATCGGAGTAGGTGTGCTCTTGTGAACACCATATCAGTGTATTGAATGCTGTCAGAGTTTATTTTTAGTAGGTTGGAAAATTGTGTCAACAACCCTTCGCAACCGCTCTAGACTGTGAAAGCCGCCGGATTCTTACAGTATTCCTCAAAACGTACTAAAGCACATATTTATGACCAAAAATGATGGTCGGGATGTCCGCGCTCCTCCAATGGTGTCGCGAGCGGCTATACAAAGTTAGAAACAACTGTTGTATGGGTTTTCAGACTTTCTGTTTGTGCGGGTGAAAAATTGAACCTCAACGTCCCCGATGTTGCTCTCATTACCACTTCCCACGTCTTTTCCACTTATTTTGTTGAGAGTTTAAGGTCCTCTGACCAACAGGCTGTTCGAAATGGATGGCTTGCCTGTAACACTTCTTTGCCGCATCCATACACTCTCACGAGAGTCGGTTACCTGTCACAAAAATTTCGGGAAACTCCATGTCTCGGAAAACAGTCTCCACACTTACTTCAGTGGGACGTGCCATGAAGGTGCATTCAGGGATGCACAGAAATCTGTGTGCTTAGCAGTCCATATATATGGACACACTCCAAAAAGTAAGAATGAATGAGCTTATATACGGCCGGATAAATCTGTATGTAAATTCATTCATGGAAACATATCCAAGTACACGAACTTGTGGATGTAGATGCGTATGTAACTATCACAATAGAAACCGCTGCACTTCTTTGTTTCCTATGTAAACATGTACGCCATTACGCCGATACATTAATAACTATTTGCTACTGATACGTGGGCATTTTCTGATGATTGATTTGACAGCTGACTTATTTCCAAATCAACAGCAGAATACAGTTGCCCAAATAGTTTCTCCCCGGGGACGAAAAGAAATCGGCAAACGAATAACCCCGAAACAACCATGAAAACAAAAACGAAAAGACCGTAAACAAACATTCACTCACTCACACACACACGCGCGCGCGCGCGAAAACACTGACAACATGCGCAATACAAACATAAAATACACAACAGCCAAACCAAATGGCAACGCATGAACACAGACAGAAACACAAACCTCCCCCAACCATAACCGAACCGCACGCACACGCGCGTACACTCCAACACTTCGAACGAACGAGGCGAAAACTCGTACAACACACACACACACAAAATACACTCGCAGCAGCAACACAACAACAACTCACAAGGTCAACGTGCAACGCTAGACCACAACCCACAAACGGTAGCTCACAACTTCAGCGCTATACGACGGAACAAATAGCCCAACATCCGCACAAGAATAGCGGACAATCAAACCGTCAACCGTTGTCGTCCACAAGCGAAACCCGAAACGCCATATGCGAACGAGCATTAGAGTGGACAAAAACAAAACTAACAAACACACACAAACAATGCAACTTCCAGTGTACGGTGTGCTCGCCAGATCTGCCACGAAAACGGCTGCCAACTAACGCGGACACACACCAATCAATGTAGCAACAACAAGTTTAGGTGGAGCACAAACACATGATCCACCGTCCGGCCTGTGCAAACAAACAACCACAAAAACGATACACACATATAGCCTCCTAGCCAAAACCGACTCAATCCGTGTAGGCGCAACATGGTGGACTGGCGCCGTAGACAGGAACGCCAGAAAGAGGGATGAGCCCACTTGCATGTAGCAGACTTCAAATATGACATGATCGAGCATACGATCAGTCAGGAGTGCAGCTGCAACGTAAACACACACACACACACTCACTCAGACACACGTGCGCGCGCGTAAACACTGACGACACGCGCAATGCAAACATAAAATACACAACAGCCAAACCAAATGACAACGCATGAACACAGACAGAAACACAAACCTCCCCCCAACCATAACCGAACCGCACGCACACGCGCGTACACTCCAACACTTCGAACGAACGAGGCGAAAACTCGTACAACACACACACACACACAACAACAACAACAACAACAACCAAATAACACTTCAACGAAAACACAACCGCAAAACAACACCACACATGTGGACATATGAACACAGCAGCGAACAAACAGTACGCGACAACACACAACAATCGACAGACAGCCAAACAGATATCCTACAAGTGATCACGGCATAACACACACGGCACGAACAGCATCAACATCACCACCACCAGCACCACCAACAACAACTACAACAGCAGCACCAAACATACATGTAGGACAGACAACCGGTCGCATGCGCGTTGCACGAGAGACCTTCTCAGTTGTCACACGATATAGTCCATCTGCGAAACCGCATGGGCACAGTCTCATCCGGTGCTCAGACGGACAGAACGCACACGCGACATCAACAAACACCGCACACAAACGTCACCACAATACACACCACGGAAGGTGCAAAGCGAGCGATCTGGACACACACACACACACACACACACAAAATACACTCGCAGCAGCAACACAACAACAACTCACAAGGTCAACGTGCAACGCTAGACCACAACCCACAAACGATAGCTCACAACTTCAGCGCTATACGACGGAACAAATAGCCCAACATCCGCACAAGAATGGCGGACAATCAAACCGTCAACCGTTGTCGTCCACAAGCGAAACCCGAAACGCCATATGCGAACGAGCATTAGAGTGGACAAAAACAAAACTAACAAACACACACAAACAATGCAACTTCCAGTGTACGGTGTGCTCGCCAGATCTGCCACGAAAACGGCTGCCAACTAACGCGGACACACACCAATCAATGTAGCAACAACAAGTTTAGGTGGAGCACAAACACATGATCCACCGTCCGGCCTGTGCAAACAAACAACCACAAAAACGATACACACATATAGCCTCCTAGCCAAAACCGACTCAATCCGTGTAGGCGCAACATGGTGGACTGGCGCCGTAGACAGGAACGCCAGAAAGAGGGATGAGCCCACTTGCATGTAGCAGACTTCAAATATGACATGATCGAGCATACGATCAGTCAGGAGTGCAGCTGCAACGTAAACACACACACACACTCACTCAGACACACGTGCGCGCGCGTAAACACTGACGACACGCGCAATGCAAACATAAAATACACAACAGCCAAACCAAATGACAACGCATGAACACAGACAGAAACACAAACCTCCCCCCAACCATAACCGAACCGCACGCACACGCGCGTACACTCCAACACTTCGAACGAACGAGGCGAAAACTCGTACAACACACACACACACACAACAACAACAACAACAACAACCAAATAACACTTCAACGAAAACACAACCGCAAAACAACACCACACATGTGGACATATGAACACAGCAGCGAACAAACAGTACGCGACAACACACAACAATCGACAGACAGCCAAACAGATATCCTACAAGTGATCACGGCATAACACACACGGCACGAACAGCATCAACATCACCACCACCAGCACCACCAACAACAACTACAACAGCAGCACCAAACATACATGTAGGACAGACAACCGGTCGCATGCGCGTTGCACGAGAGACCTTCTCAGTTGTCACACGATATAGTCCATCTGCGAAACCGCATGGGCACAGTCTCATCCGGTGCTCAGACGGACAGAACGCACACGCGACATCAACAAACACCGCACACAAACGTCACCACAATACACACCACGGAAGGTGCAAAGCGAGCGATCTGGACACACACACACACACACACACACAAAATACACTCGCAGCAGCAACACAACAACAACTCACAAGGTCAACGTGCAACGCTAGACCACAACCCACAAACGATAGCTCACAACTTCAGCGCTATACGACGGAACAAATAGCCCAACATCCGCACAAGAATGGCGGACAATCAAACCGTCAACCGTTGTCGTCCACAAGCGAAACCCGAAACGCCATATGCGAACGAGCATTAGAGTGGACAAAAACAAAACTAACAAACACACACAAACAATGCAACTTCCAGTGTACGGTGTGCTCGCCAGATCTGCCACGAAAACGGCTGCCAACTAACGCGGACACACACCAATCAATGTAGCAACAACAAGTTTAGGTGGAGCACAAACACATGATCCACCGTCCGGCCTGTGCAAACAAACAACCACAAAAACGATACACACATATAGCCTCCTAGCCAAAACCGACTCAATCCGTGTAGGCGCAACATGGTGGACTGGCGCCGTAGACAGGAACGCCAGAAAGAGGGATGAGCCCACTTGCATGTAGCAGACTTCAAATATGACATGATCGAGCATACGATCAGTCAGGAGTGCAGCTGCAACGTAAACACACACACACACTCACTCAGACACACGTGCGCGCGCGTAAACACTGACGACACGCGCAATGCAAACATAAAATACACAACAGCCAAACCAAATGACAACGCATGAACACAGACAGAAACACAAACCTCCCCCCAACCATAACCGAACCGCACGCACACGCGCGTACACTCCAACACTTCGAACGAACGAGGCGAAAACTCGTACCACACACACACACACACAACAACAACAACAACAACCAAATAACACTTCAACGAAAACACAACCGCAAAACAACACCACACATGTGGACATATGAACACAGCAGCGAACAAACAGTACGCGACAACACACAACAATCGACAGACAGCCAAACAGATATCCTACAAGTGATCACGGCATAACACACACGGCACGAACAGCATCAACATCACCACCACCAGCACCACCAACAACAACTACAACAGCAGCACCAAACATACATGTAGGACAGACAACCGGTCGCATGCGCGTTGCACGAGAGACCTTCTCAGTTGTCACACGATATAGTCCATCTGCGAAACCGCATGGGCACAGTCTCATCCGGTGCTCAGACGGACAGAACGCACACGCAACATCAACAAACACCGCACACAAACGTCACCACAATACATATCACAGATGGTGCACAGCAGGCTGCTTGGGCGCGCTCGGATACGCAGCCGGCGGTGTTCACGATGACGCCGGGCGTGGGTGCTGTTTCTGTGGCTATTTGGTAATATGCCGCTTTTCATTGTGACTCGGTTGTAACGGGCAGGTGGAAGGAACTCTATTGGGTTTCATCAATATATCAGTGATGTCAGGCTATTGTGCACGGCGTTCTGCACGCCCTTTTATATCCTTTAAATGTGCTACGCGAAATGTAGCGGCATGACAGCATGATTCGTTTGAAGAGATTCGATCGCGGCATGAATTATGTCCCTGCATTGTATAAAACTATCTTTTCCTGTTCGAGTTATCTGATAGTACCGATGCCATACGTGGTAGGAAGATAAAAAATCTAGTTAGATCACTCCCAGATCAAAATGGGAACACTGATTGCGAGGAAGACATATATTTTGAGCGCATTGTATGTAAAATACGAATGCTGATTAAGAAATGATAGGTCTGTTGGCAGAAAGATTACCAAGCTTACGCTTCTTCGTATGGCTGTAAACATTCTCTGGTTCGCAGGAAGCTGAGTTTTTCGATGAAACTTCCTTCAGGTATTTCCCTTGTTTTCGCTTCACGGGTTTCACTTTCTCACAAGACTGGGAAGTCGTCTGATTGCGCGGTTTGTGAAATACCCTGATAAGCAAGGTTGACAGTTCAATAAGATTAGCAACAATCAAGATGTACCAAGTTCTATGAACGGTCGTTTAACAGAATAGAAGTCGCTTATCAACCTAGAAGAGACAGCCAAAGAAAACGCAAGCCTGATAGTTTAACATCAATGTTCTTGACTGGTTAGCCTCAAAGCAACACTTTATGACCGACTTTGTTTCATTGTAACGCTAACAGGCAGATTTAGGTCTGGACCTGATACGAGACGGAAACGTTCGCGTTACGAGTGGAAGATCTTCCTATGCGTTATATCGTGGCGGTTCTGTGGAGATCGTGTGTGATGGGATGGCTGAGATGAGTAGAACTAATTGGCAACACTCAATGGGTGGGCGAGATCCACCTCATGACCAGTACGTACTGTCAACGACCCCGAGAATAGGCGTTCGCGACAACCTTAACGCTGACAAAGAAAGTTAGCTATCGTCCATATTGGTATCACGTGGTTAATCAGACAAGTCGGGTTACCCGAACTTATAGAGAGGAAGCAGAGCAGGGTATTAATCTGCAGCCATACAGATGAGAACAGGCCCATGAACTTACACGGTTCACTCAAATTGCGGTGAGAGGATTCTAATATGGAAAACTAACACTTAAAGTGATTGCATTGATTAGAAATTTGAACTGCGAAGGTGTTGACCTTCTTAAAATTTTGAAGGTGCATAAAACTGAGCAATAGCCAGGACATTCAATGAGAGTCGCAGGTGAACAACAGAACTTTCTGCCCTTAGCACAGCCAACCTGGACAGTTTCTGAGTAACCACAGCTAACTGTCTGTTACAAAATGATATGCTCTCAATTTATCTGTACGCCCACGGCCGTGAAGAGTTGCACCTCCCGGAAGACTGAGAGGCTACATTCTAAAATCTGTGACAGTTTGAGGGCAGAGGATTCCTTTATAAATAACAAAAATGAATAAATGAAAAACGGACTAAATTTGTAAACAGCGATTCGGAGAGTTATTGTGCACGATTCACGGCCGGAAAAGTTTATCCACTCTTGAAAAACACACGACAGAAAATAAAAACCATACTAGCTAGAAGTGAGAGCGGGCAGGCATTACGCTGGGACTCTTTATATGTACACCTTTGACGTACAGCACACCTTAAAATGTTCGCACAAGCCGCTTGTCACAAACCGGTAGTGTACGTTTGTACATAAAGTGGAGCCTACTAGTGTACACATCTGAAAATTGGCAGGTCTCCAAAGCTGCGCATACATGAGACAAACAACGTCGGATAACTCTCCACCACTGCCATCGCTAAATGTAGCCAACGAAATGGAAAAGTTGCTTTCATAGTTTTATACCGGGGTTCCGTCGCATAACTGATTGGTTAGTCTACAGTTCTGCGGTCTTACAGCAACCTTTGCTAACTAATGAACATAAGCGGGTCAAGGTACTGTTTGAACTGCAGGATGGCGAACGACACTTGCTTTTTGTTCCTGAGCACCACGCTAATTATAACGCTAAACCTGAAAACAGTAATTACAATGAACAAGAAATCCAGTGACGGTGGCAGGCACGTTTGATGACAGCTATACAGCCTAGGTCTAGGCATTCTCGCAATATCTCAGCCCACGTACAACCACGGATACTCACAACATCAGTAATTCCATACTGCATCGGCCGTCTCGCAGTGTAAACTGGGTAGCTCTATCTGCTGCATACAGCACAGTAACGCTGTCCAGGTGAGTGTCATCCCTTACGATTCAGCTTCAGTCTTCCCTCGTCCCTTGTTCAGACCTACAGTACGAATTACTATATGCGCTTTCAACATTCGCACTCCAAAACAGACAGGTGAACAAACCGCCCTCGCACGAACATTCGACTAGTTGCATGTAGATTTCTGCTGTAACTCGCACACTAGAATCCAGGACAGTGGTCACCGTATGGAAATAACAGTACCAGACGCTGCTACCTGTCAGGTTGGAATAGTGATAGTTCTGAGCGCTACGGCCTCAGCCGTACTGGTTGATTGGATTCCTGTTAACAATAGACTGTGGCGTCCGCTAGACATGTTCTATTAAAACCAGTTTTAAAGGGAAAATTTTCATGTCCTTTCCTTGTGTCTCCTATGTTCTAAATGACTGTAGGGACGTCGATGCTAAGGATGCGTTTTACCCGGATCTGCCTGCCCTTCTTCGGTCGGCACATGGTTATGGCATAGTCACTCTGACGGAGATATGGCCGCCAGGTTGGTCGCCTTGGTGAGGTCGATTCTTGCTTAGGTAGCAGGTTTGATGTAGCATGAGATCGCTCGGACAATGGCGGACAACTGTTGTAGCTGTGCGCTGAACACGAGCTATGTTTAGCCAGTACTAAGTTTTGGCATCGTGTGCGTCACCGCTATGCTTATCGCCCTCCGTCTCTGAATCCGGCCCGGTCTCCGATAGACCACATAGTTGTTATAGATAGCTACGCTCCATTCAGGAGCGTCATTCTTACTGGTGCACATACTTGGATTCAGATCATGGGTTGGCAGGTTACTGTTTCGTTCTTACTTTTTTGGGCAACGACTCTACCGACAACAACGAATGGCGGTTGTGAAACTGGCCATACCGTTGCAAAAGCATAAGTACCAAACCAGCTTAGAAAGCAACCTTAGCAGTTCCCAACCTGAAGATCATCAGAGCTGGTGGACCAAGACCTCACAGGCCATTCATATAGCAGGTACTGTAGCATTTGGCACAGTGATTCTTAGGTTAAACCAACGTTGGATCGCAGAGAAATTCCGAGATTCGTCAATTGCCCAATAGAACATTCCTCCTGGCAGTTCAAATAAAAAGCTTAGGGGAGATATCCGTAAAAAGTTGAAGAGTAATCTGACCATCGATCGTGGGGTTTGGTTGATGGAAAAAGTTAGGGAAATAGGGATCGCATTTGTCTTAGGGAAAATCGGCAAACTCTTCAAGTGTATTCGTGCAACTAGTCCAAAGCAACCGTCTGTCAGTGGAGCTATCAGCGAGGCAGATGGTACACTCATCCATAATAAGTCTAGAAGGCTAGAGTGCTGGGCGGAACAGTGCGGGTCAATCTAGCTGTCCTCCTGCTGCTAATATGTTGCCGCCACAGACTTGTAATGTGGAACCCTGGCCGGTAGGTTTGGAAGTACCCACTAATACTGAGGTCCACAACTGAGTTTCGGCTCTCAAACGTAATAGGACTGCCAGTCCAGATGATCTCGTGCCGGCACTTTCCAAAGATGGTGAGGAGGCGTTATCAAAAGCCTTGATGTAGGTGTTTCAATCTGTGTGGACGGCGGAGACCATCCCTCCGTACTGGGATCACGCGATATTAGTGCCCATAGTCAAGAAGGGTGTCCGGGGCTCTTGTGAAAACCATAGACGAATTGGCTTTACCCCAGTCATTACTAGGGTTCTGGCATTCATAACATTTCGTCGACTCACTGCAGCTCGGGAGGAAAACATCTGAGAAGAACAGGCAGGGTTTCGCACTGGGCGGAAATGTACTGATCATATTTTCACTCTTCGCCCAATTTGGGAGCAGCGTCATGTGTACTGCCCAACAATGGCCGTATTTCGTGACTACAAAGGTGCGTTCCGTCTATACCTTTGGAGTCGTTTAAGCGCTTATACTGACCAACTATGTGAACATACTGTCGGTGCTTTAGTCCAGTACATCGGCTCGGGTTATGGTTTGTGACGAGTTATCTGACAATTTCAGCACCAGCAGCGACGTACGTCGAAGCTGTCCACTTTCACCGTTTCTGCTTAACTGTGCCATAGACAAAACAATAAAGGCCTATATGCTGCACTGAAAAAATGCCGGCGCGCATCTCTCATTTGATAGAAGACTGATCTTGATTACGTTAAGGATAAGGTGTTGCTGTTTGACATTTTCCAAGGAGCATAATTAACGCTAGAGGCCATTTCGCCTTCTGCTAAGTACCCCGGAATGCGCTTCGCATCCTCAAAGAGCAAAGTGCTTCTGCAAGATTTCTAGGATTACGTAGACTTAGTATCAGATAACGAAATCATGGAGACTGTTGACCGATTTGTGTACCCGGGAAGCTGTATCAACAGCGACAGCGGCAGAGGTGTAGAGTGTGAACCAGGAGCGCGTACCTCAAAGGCTAAGGTAGCATTCGCTAACCTAGGACGCCTTTGATGATACAGAGGCATCTCCGCTCGGCTTACGCGACACGTACATAGGGCAATTGTGTGGGCTGTAACACTTTACGGCAGCAAAACTTGTCCGCTCACTATAGAGGAAGTGAACCGTTTTCAGGTATATGATCGCCGATGCCTGCCTTCTATTACTCGCATCGGCTGGTACCAGCGAGTAAGTAACGAAGAAATTAGGAAGCGAGTGTTTGGCACTGGTAGTCAAACGAGTTCTTTTGTTCAGTCCTTACGTTTACACATATCTAGGTGGTTAGGCCATGTCCTAAGGATGCCAGCCAAGCGTCTGTCACATCGAGCACTGTTTGACGATGCTGCGACCGACTGGCGTAAGGGCGTAACTTGTCATAGAGAAGTGAAGTCGTCCATTAAGGGGTTGACCACTGTAGATCGTGTTCGTCTCTCGGGCTGCGGCCCTCGCGACTCATAGAGTCGGTGGTCGGAGACGTTAAGTGAGATAGATGGTGGCTAATCCAGCTCAATGGCATGGGTGTTATCGTTTTTCAGCCAAGTTATCTGTGCAGTAAGTGTAGTTAACGATGTGCAGCATTGAAAACCGTAAGGAAGCTTTCTTATTGACGACGCATTACTTTCACCTGTAGCACGTTTGTTTGTCTGTGAAATGTGGGCACCTTGGTGTTGAATGTTTGAATATGGACGAGGCTATTTTTACTAGTTAGGTCTCTTTCCCTCCCCTTCTTTTTTTCTTCTCCGTTTCTGAACAGGGTTTTCTTGTTTCTCCATGGTTGTGTAGCAGTTAAGCATCAGTGAGATCCACTGATGTATTTTTGTCTAAGATGATGGTGATGAAAACGTGAGCTTGATTGGGTGTGGAGCAGAGGGTGTTAAGTGTCTGCACAAAGTTCTGAGCACAAAGGTTGTGCAATCGGATATGAATGGCCCAGGCAGCGGTCAACATCCAGAGCCTCACGATCTCACGTCGATTTTCAGACAACCCGCAGACGATCCGTAAGGCACTATTGCTAACAGAAGGATCCGAGTCGGACAAATGAGCAACAGTCACACATGAAACCACTGTAATCGCGCAACTGTTCAGCCACGCCGTCAGAAGGATGGAGAGACAATGGTCTCACTTCTGAGTCCTATCTTACTCGGCCGGATGTTTGCCTGCTCATGTTTTGTGGCTAAATCAATGCACACGAGATTTTATACTTCAGCGCCTGGGTAAGTAATGAATCTTCCTATCAGTAGATTGGAAGAGGATAGCATGCAGAGATTGCTTTACAGTCCATGAAGAGGTTCCCTTATTTACGGTCTACAGCCCTGTTGTCATCATACAAATGTGAAGAGTGCTTATAAGCCGGACCAAAACTTTAAACTTGAAGGTCTACTAAATTGTCCACCGTGACGTTATGCTATCACGCATACAACCTGCCAAAACAGCAAAGTATTCAATAAGGTCTGCCTCCAACTTATGGTGACCATACTTGCTTATTCTAGTACTTCTTACCACTTAATGTGGGCTCCATACCCGTTCGCTTGTGCTGAAGTGCACCGCATAGCAAAATCGGTTAGTCTAACCGAAAGCAATAAGTTTGATCAACAGTGTGCGACGGTGATCTATCCACACGTTTACGAGAATGAAACTGTCTGTGCGCACTACGGTCAGCAGTTCGACTGTCACACGATTTCCCCTCAAGCGATCTCACATCAAGTTTCGGTCGAACAAAGAATATATAAAGGATCTGGTAGCATCATTTCTTGGAGATCATACCCAGCTTATCATTTGTCCACAATTCAGCATGATAGTATCAATTCGGCCTAATCACCGTGGAGCCAACGGGACTGCAGATATTAATCAGTAACAATATAAGACGCATCTTGCAGGTTGGTGGGAAGCTACCGATTAAGCACATCTATCTATCGCTGTGTACCAAAACAATTTGTGCTGAAGGTGTAGTTGACCTGCTAAGTAAGCGATTAAGCAAGCTAGACGTGGTTATAAGTCAATTCAGAGACTCAGTGTTCGGGAGTATATTTTATTTGTGCGTGACTGTGTTGTTAACTGCTGTCTGACTTCCTTTTCTCACACCCAACTATACACACAGACATTGTTAATCCATTACAAATTACGGTGAATCAGCTCCCGGTGTTTATGCTTCTTATGAGGGTAGGTGTCTGTTGTAAGAGCGCATACCTATTTTCATATATCAAAATCGCCTGCTAACACATCCTATCTGGTCAACCATTCCCAGTGTCTGCCCCACGTCGAACAACCACAGTATTACAGTGCAGTTGACTACATCGAGTCTTTCCCCCGTCGTGCTGTTCTGTGAGCATAGTAGCTAGCAGATATACACACCATTCAAATGAGACGGTTTGTGTCGCCTGAGTCCCACCTAGATCATCCAGAATCAGAGAGAAAGTGAATCGGTCTGTCACCTGCCCCGGACACTATTTGCCCAGACTTGCAAAAAACGATCGGCCGACCACTCTGGGTGTCTCAACTCTGCCTACACCAGTCACGACAGACGTCCGATAGTTGGTTAGGTGGTTACCACTCCGGCACTCAAAATAGGGTTTGTCAGACTTATCCGGCCTTTCGGACGACGAAGACGGCCGATTAGAATGGACTGCTGATGTATTCACGGGCAGACGATCGGCTTGCCCGAGGCATTGCCCGTGCGCGTTTCATGTCACAGAAACACACCGATGGCCGCGTACGTGGTAGCCTGCGCCTACGTCATCCTGATAGTTGGGTACAGGCGTACTAAACTCGTTTACTCCTTGTATTCGGCGGATCTGTCCTCTCGTTTTGTAAGAACCAACCAATCCATGTGTCAATTAGCCTATCCATGTACACATTAATCGTGCGTCCCTGTTGGAACCCCGTTGAAACCCTGGAACGCCATAAAGTGACATCGTGGCAAGCGAAAGGGATATCGAAATATCGCCGTATTAGCGGGCAGCCTAGGCGAACAATCCACAAATCGGGACATAACAGTACCACTGTCCGTATCACAATGTAAAGCACTAATCTATGACGTTAGTACCGGTATAGTTGTCGGTCGGTTCTTCGGACGAATCACCGAGAATGCACAGAAAGCGGTGCAAAGTTCTGGTCGATGAGAGTTACACTGAGACTACTGACCACCACGACCTTATTAAACGCGGGTACACGTGTGCTAACATTGCCCAAAGGACCAAGTGACTTACTTCTTCTCAAGCTCAATCGCACGATTGGAAAAACATTTTTCGGCAGACGAGGACTTAACAGCTTCAGACTGCTTCACTTCATAGTTGCCCCTGGGTTTTGTATCAGTTCTTGAGGACGATGTGCACAAAACAGTATGAACTTTCCGGCCATAAAGTTGCAAATTACGGGCGTTCTGCCAGTCCAAAACACAGTCCTCTTCCAAATCATACCGCAGCACAGCTTCACCACTCGTGGGGTGTATAGTGATGGATGAAGCTTGAGGGAAGATGGTTTGTAGATCGTTTTCTGATACAACTTTTTTGAGTCCGCGAACGAAGAGACATTTGCTGGTCTGACTGAAATAGATTAAAGTGTGGCAAAAGGCATGGTCTACCTGGGTCTTGGGATGTCCTGTTTTAGGAGCCAATTCAGCCCAATGTGTCGTCTACGAATGACACAGTTTTGACGAGTATCAAATGCAAGCAAAGCATCCTGCGCGGACGGGAATGTGACGTGAGCGAGCACGGGTGCATTACGATCGGAATGCTTACCACGATGAGACAACTTAATAGATGTAGCTGAGGGAAAACGTTTCGCGATCTCCCCAGTATGTGTTTTATAGTGCAGACCATGCAAGACAAGAGTGTTGAAATCGTATCGATCTATACAATGGAACGATTGTCTTTTATGAATGAGCAGAGTTACCTGTGGCTTCGGGAAAAAATTGTCCAGTTTTAGTTGATAGAACTTTTCCAGAAAAGTGTTTCCCATTTAATTGAACACTATACTTATCCACCAGGTCTTCTGTTTTAAATTCCAGATAAGCTGTACCCGAGCATTTGTGCTGCACAGTGTTCCATTTCAGCCGAACCGTGTGTTCATCCGAAACAAGGTCACTCAGCTTGGAGATGGTGGTTTTAGCGGGTAGACCAGAGACACACAAAGTACATTTGTTCTTCTGTGCAATGCGTTTGAATATCTCTTTTATGAGCGTTTTTTCAACACTAGGCGTTGAGATTGGAAGACATCCCGTCGGATTTTCATTAGGAGATCTCCAACTAACGTCTGACAAAACAAGTTCAAGAAGCTCATGGACATGTAGAACTCTTTACTTTTATCTTCTGAAGCACAGGCTGATTGACTTTCAGTACCAACACGCGATCTTTTGGATTCGCTTTTGATTCTCTTCGCTTTCGGTTGTGAACTATCGGGAGATAAAACCTGAGACGAAATGAGAAAAAAATAAGCTAGGAGCGAAATATAAGAGCTGTCAACGTATCTTGGAGTTAGCAAACTTTTATATCAGTGACACTAACACTTCGAACGAGTGTTCCGATAAAATATTCTTAATCCCCATCGATTGAGAAACCACGAATTACGACATAAGAAAAAAACAACAACAAAATACCGGATAAAAAACAGCGGTATGCCAAAAACGTGGATATGTGTATGTTCACGTAGCCATGTATATCTGATTAGCAACATGTCAATTCAATAACACAACTTTGAATACCACTTAATGGGATAAAGAAATATCAAAATGAACATGAAGTCCATACTTCACGGACGAAATAGAAAAACGGTAAATCTGAATTCCGATTCTTACGATTAGGCATTACAAATTGACGCCACACAATGGAACTGTCTGCAATTAACTAAATATTCATGCTAGTCTCGGTGGGATCGGGAAATGAGTCGAAAGGGTCGGACGACGGAGCAGCATTCGTCGTAATATGAAGAGAAACCAATCAGCATTTTTCGTTACCGTCATCGGCCGTGAATTGTAGTCACTTTTGAGAGATCTGGTCTACCTGAACGTCCCCAGCATCACTGTCATTCTGCGAACTATAACGATGATGCCCAAGTACGTGTTTCCCGTCAATTTCCAGGCCACAAAATGTACGGAGTTTGATTATATCGTGCGTTTAACGAGCACGGGTCTCCGGAATGGTCTTCCGCAAATGCAACAGTAAATCAACCGTTGCAATTTTGGTGTCACGCTGGAAGAGAAACCGCGTGATCAACTGATTACTGATGTCAGTGATATAGATCTTCAGCGCAGATCGTTGGGCAAACAAGATATGACTTCTCAGGAGGCCCGGAACATCTGTGAACAGAAAGATGACGTGAATGACGTCACTAATGATTCAGAAGACACCCTTCCAGAGGATCAGATGCATACTCCCATGAGTAGTCACTCGATTCCACGGTTTCTCTAAGTACCAGCCATCAATCCCACCCCTAAGAGAGTGAACAAGTGTCGCTTGTGGTGAGTTATATCTACGACTAGTTTGCCGATTCCATAGTGTCATTTGCCATTAGTGCGGTAAATCTGGTCACATTCAGGAGTTGTCCGAAGATTAGAAACGTCACCTGAGCCAAAAAGAAGCCAAGACATCCTGGGATCAATGGCTTTGAGAGCTCAATGGTGTTCCTCCATGAATGCTGATTACAAGAGCGGCCAGAGGGGACAGCGTTAGATCCAATTACATAACTCGGTTGTCCAGTGCCCACACTGTGCACGAGGAGTGAATGTAAAGCCAGCAAGGCTGGAGGTGCAAGGAGACCCAGCTTTCCCAAAACGCTGAAAACAATCTTACAGACTGAGAGAACATGCGCCCAATGCTCTTAACAAGTTGAAGGAAGATTGCATAAGTACACAGATGAATTAATCGGTACGGGCCGCATCAATTGTTGTTGTTATGAAGATGGTAAATCCCCTTAATACCCGCGACAACTATAGATTGATGTTGATTCCGAAGCATGGATGATGCACAGGGACAACTGAAGAGCCAGATTTTATTTAAGCCTTGTGTGGTTGCAGTGTTTTCTAAAATTAACCCTACAAGCGCATACCTATAGATTCCAGAAGAGTCTGAGTCAGCACGATTACTACGTCTTGAGGAGTATTTCAATACAATTTTCCACCGCTTGAATTACACGTCTCAATTGGAGCATTCCAAGTTGTGATCGACGAAGCAATTATCGATTTACCAGGAGTACGCGCATACTAAGACGATGTAATCGCATATACAGGCAGTGCAAAAGAACATAAGAGGTTACTTTCACTTTTGGAGCAATCCAAAGATAAGGGCATAACCATACATTCTTCCAAATACCTGTTTCAAATGCGAGAGTTGAATTCGTTAGGATTCACCGTATGCAACAAGGGATACAAGCCGGACACTAGTCAGCACAAGGCTTTGGCTGTCATTACATCATCGAAGGACTACGATGAGTGGCGATCAATAATGAACTGTCTTCAGTACTATGCTCAATCTATACCAAACTTTGAGGTCAAAGCGCAGCCATCATTTATGTTTCAAACAGCAGAAACATGGGCACGGGCTCAAAAAGATGAAGTCTGCGAGAGCTAATACAAATCGTGATTAAAGGACCAGTTTGCGACCTATCAAAGGAGTGAACACAAACTAGGCAGTACACTGGGAGGAAGTACAGACTAGCAAAATACCTCAGTTCATCGAGGACACACTGACCAGATTCAGTTCCGAGAAACTGGAAACAAGGCAGTACACGAAACGGAATGTCTTACACTGGAAGAGTTTGATGTACCGGGGTCAACACGATTGACAAACGCAAACACAGATTTTCGAAAGGGAAAAGTTCTGTGGTGAAAACCTGTTCGGTTCACTGATTATCCGAACCCCGACGTGATAGGCAATTTAACAACGGGTCAATCCAACGTCGCTTTAAGAAACATCAGGATTGGACGAACGGTTGCAATGTTACATTTTTCGTTATTTGCCAAGTTCCTTGCTCTGTATTGAGTCAATAAGACTACAGCTTGTCAGCTTGAATGTCCCTTAGATACCAGCCGATGGATAGAATCTTATTTGTTTAATACTGATTTATATTTATAAATCCATGTACGTGTCCCATGAATAGGAGCCGCTCATTGCAACCAGTCCGAGGTCTTCTTCGCATGACTAACCTGAGTAGTCCCTAATCCCAAGTATTACAGATACTTTATCCCTAACAAAAACAAGTTAGGTAGCATGATCGTAATCAAAGTGGTATAATGGATTCTTCAGTTCTGAGGAATGTGGTAGATGGCTTTTTGTCTTCGTTCAACTCTGATAACCCTAACGATCCGCACATCTTGACAACCAACCGTGCTAAACTGGACAGTATGATGATCACATCGACGGTCATTTATGTCAGGTAGGTCAGTAGATAGGGACTTAACGAAGTGCAGACTGTGATACACCAAGATGGAATAGCGCTGACCACTAAGTCCAGAAAATCGGCGCTCATTTGAATTCACTGTCATTCATCCGTTAACTTAAGAAGCAGGCTGAGAATGTTAACAATCTTTTGTCTAGGTCTGGACGTCTTGGCGGAATTCGGAGCTCACATAATCAATGGTAACATAAAATAAAGCAAATTGGGTACCGTATCAAAGACCACACAAGATAAATCTGTCACATCTGTTGCATCAACATGACAGATAACTGAAGGATGACACTGGTAATCCCTCCTATTTTGGCCCTTACAACATAAACTCTAAGAGAGATATTGCCCAGTTGAACATTTATACAACCTGAAACACTGAACCATTGATCGTTTATGTCGCTGTCTTCAGTGAGACAAGCTATGAAGACCATGATAAACCCATAGAAGCAAGAGCTGGTCATATATTCCACTGGAGAGATTGTATGATAGAATATACTTAGGAGAGTGATGTCTGTGCCACAGCAGCTGACCACATTACTTCTTTGATGATAGGCAAACAACACAGCATCAACCCTTGCACCGTATCTATGTACTGGTATTGCGGACGATGTAAGTCTGCGACTTTTCTTATTGCTTATAGACCAACTATATGGCACACCGACGATATAAACGACTGGCCCCATGATCAGCTCTCTACCGAAATTTGTCCGATGCCGGAGGGCGATTCACTGTTCTTTTCAAAAGATTTCAACGTGAGGGCTCGGTGTGACTTAATGGCTTGGTCAAGTGTCTCCAAGCCTCACGGCGTTCGTGTAGCCGACGGGAACGATGAATATCTGGTACACAAATATACTACGCACGGGTTGGCTGTAACAAACAATGCATCGATCGTACGTTTGTGCAAACCTAAGTAAAACACGCAAAAGCACCGGCGGTTATTGGGGCATCGGTCTGCTAAGTTGTGCTGGAAAGGTTCTCTGAGGAATTCCGCCCGGGCGAGTTAATGCAGAAGTTTCGGAGACGAAGGTTTTTAAACAGCAGAGTAGGTTCCGACGGGTCGTAGTACTGTTGACAAGATGTTTGCTGGTCGCCAAATGCAGCAACTACAGGCGCCGCAGATTGCGGTGATGTGGTCCTGTAGTGCCATGACAAATGCAGCAGGGGCAAGTAAACTGACTCGATCCCTGTCGTCTAGTGAATCACCCACTTAGCAATCTTGTGTAAAAAGAATTAATATTTACTCACATACTGAAACTCTCTCTCGATTATACTGACGATAGCTTTCTAGCGTAGACTGAAGAGTGTCCCCAGTGGACTATGTGGCACATTGCCATACACGGCAATACTTAGCGGGAACAAGTGAATGAGCACGTTTGAAAACAACGGTGGATTTTTCAAGCTGGATGTTGGAATTAATACTGAACAAAAACCAGGGGCTTCTCTATACCCTGAATGCCGTAGATTTTCCTGATGATAGTATACCGGGACGTTATCATACTATTTAGTATGTGGTTAATTTCGCACGCCTAAATCGCCGCGGGAGAGGCCAAAGACTCACAAACATTGTATACTTTTGGTAACACGTACGTCATTGGTAAACTAGGTGCCCTCCTCGGAATCAGACACGGTCTCAAACAGACCACATGGCTGTTAATTATAGGCGGTACGGTTTCATTCAAGACCGCGCATAGACATGGATTCAAATCATGCGCTGGAGCGCTGTCGTTTTGTACTTACCTTCGCCTAGAGATGATCTTACCGCCCGCAACGGCTGTTGAGAAACTTACCAGGCATTCTGTAAAGCATAAGTATAAAACTAAACTAGAATGCAAGCTCTATAGTTCTAAACCCCAAGATCTCAACAGCTGCTAGATCCGATTCATGAAGGCCACTCGTGAAGCAGGTACTAACATGCAACAAAGTGGATCGTGCATTAAACAGGCATCGGGCCTCAGTGAAATCCACAGAGTAGTTAGATGTTAGACGGAATATTCCTAATAGCAGGACGCCGTTCATGAAGGCGTGTGCAACAATTCTATTCGTTTGGTTTCATCACGTGAAATGGTCGGTCAGTACAACTGTGTGGTGGTTTCGATTTGGGCCTGTTGGGAGTGAACCAAAAATGTCTATACCCCATATGTGCACAGCTTGCTCCGTCAAGATGAATTGTTTGGGCGTTGTCGTCATTGTTTGCCGGTTCCGTTGACAGTTGGGGTACGCTCCAATGAAATCGGTCACATCACACCGCATCGTGGGCCCATGTACCGTTCATCGCAGTAGAGCGAATACGCATTCTCGCCCGTGTGAACACCTGCGTGTGTCAGTCAAATCACGTCTCCTCTGGTCCACTGGAGTAAATGACTGTCTTCGAGGTAGCAACCTACTTTGCACCTCCCCATCGACGACGAGTTGGCCGTTCCCAGATGTAGCCGGTCCCGGATCCATACCAGATCATTCAGTTCCGAAGTCAACGTCTTGGGGTTTGGTTCCTGCCAACAAACGTTTGGATAGTTCGCGTGCTTGAGGGTGTTGCTATTGACTGTCCAATATCTCTTTGTCAGCAACGTCGCTGGTATGACTTCAGTTGGTAGCTCATTTTCCTGTATCGGTCGCGACAATGTGTTAAGTATCTTATTGCTTGTGCCCTTGACATGTCTGGTGGTAAAGTTAAACCCAGTTACTCAGTGCACCAGTCATCCGAGTTGATCCTTCGCCATCTTCAGGCAGATCAGGGGGTTAACAATCCGTCCCAACATGAGAGCTGGCCGTTATTTGGTGGTTCCTTTACATTTCTAGCACTCAGACGTTTGCTTGCGTTAGTACTCGACTGGTATACTTAATTGTCTCCGGTGGTTGTGAAAGCACTGTCTCGATTCCGACTAACATTTGCATCCAGTGACATAATGAACAGTTCATTCGGTTTTGGGATCAGCAGGCATCGTCAAGTGTTGGTAGCTTCCTGCTTGAGTTCGTTGAACACCACCTCCAAGCCTTCGGTCCAGGCAAATTTCTCCTCCTTCCACAACAGTTAGAAGAGTGGGTATGGTTCCTGAGAGAACCCCGGCGTAAATTTTCAGTCGTAACTAACCATTGTGAGAAATAATATCAGTTTCTGCATTGATTTTGGTGTTAGGAAATTCTTGATGACTGTCAACTTCTTTGGCAGTGGTTGGATTTTTCCGTAACAAACCATGTCTCCCAACCAAACGATTGAACTGCGACCTACTTGGCACTTCTCATTGCTCAATTTTGGGCCAGCTGCATCAATACGTTGTAACACAGCTCACAATCTGTCTACGTGTTCCGAAACCGCATGGGAGAATACAACGATTTCGTCTCCATATACGATAGCTCTTTCCTGGTCCTCCTGAACTCGAAGCAAGAGACTTCGTGGAACCGCTGGAGCGTTACACAGGCCAAACGGCATCCCGAAGAGTTCGTACTGCTGTCCGTTCACACAGAAGGCAGTCTTCACCTTGTCCTTCCGTGCCATTGGTAGTTGCCAGTAACCGGAACACAGAGCTGTGAGGGATAGTAATTTAGCTTCGTGCAGATGTGCAAAGATCTCTTCCAACTGCGGCAATGGGAACGCGTCCTTGGTTTTCACTCGATTCAGCTCCCTGAAATCGACGCAAAATCGGTAAGTTCCGTTCGCTTTCCCAGCCAACATCACCACCATAGACAGCAATACATCAGTGGTTCACACTAATGCTTAACTGCTACACAACCATGAAGAAAAAGCAAACCTTATATATAGGAGAGAAGAAAAAAAGAAGGGGACGGGAAGGGACCTAATTATTGAAAATAACTACGTTTATTGATAAACAGATTGGGAATAACACAACGTTTCGAGCACGTTGTAATACTCTACGTTTCAACCACCTCGGGTGGTTTATATCCAAACAATCAATATCAAGGTCCCTACACTTTGCAAACAAACAACCGAGCTGCAAGTGAGAGTATGCCTGCCAGTCAACATGATAGGTGACGAAAATGGGCTGTTTGCTCGTTGAACTATTCCGTTCTATAGCATCTTTAAATGCCTCTCGGCTTTTATAAACAACGTGAATGATATCCATCGGTATACTGGTTCGCATTCCGCACCTGGCCGCAAGTCTGTAGAATGTTCCATTCATGTTATGAATCCGTACTGGTCATCTGCATTAGGGAATAGATGGGCGAACTCATCAACACATTGCCCGATAGTTGGAAACGGGTGTTCTGGTGGAAATTTTGCGGCGACCCTGCTCACTCAGCATTGTTCCTTCGACTATTCGCGATAGGATTTCGCGCCACTATCACTCACTCACTCCTCTCCAGGTCTACGTTTGTCTTCAGTTTACGTAGCAGATCCGCACCTATTATCGTTTCCATCACGTTATCAGTTATAAACATTGCGTGTCTTAGTCTGGCAACACATCTAAATTTCAACATCCTGAGCCCTCAGTACGTTCGACACTGTCTCTCCGGCCGCAGCTACATTTAAGTTACCGGGCTTAACGGGCAATCCTCACACTTGATTTGCAATTGAGGCCCTCGCCCCTGTGTCTACTGCCGGGATCACTTATTCTGTCTCGATCAACACTTTTACCGTGGAATGTCACCACGGAAACCGGACACCGTAGAAAAAACATAGGAAAAACGTGTTATGGCGAGGCCGGACAAAGTGTTCTACCCTGTTACAAACAAAGCAACGATTACGAATCGGTCGCTCGTGTCCGCCTAACTTGTCTTCTTGGTTCCACATCCATCTTCAAATCTTTCACTGCTTTTGTCAGTTGTTCCATTTTCTCAAGTTCCTTGACTTTTAGCCATCCGACACCCGCTCATATGGGTAGACGCTGCACAATTCCGACCAGCCGTTCGATATCCTCCCCTTGCAATTCCGGCAGCAAGCTCTGGATAAACCTTTTTCTTACCAATTTGTCCTATGTTTTCTCGACTGCTTCCGGGAGACTTAAAGTCAACTGCCGTAATAAGTGTTCACAGTTTTCCACGGAGCCTTGTGTACCGTGAATCCCAAAACTACATAAACGATCCATTGTCCGTAAACTCCTGAATCAACGCCGCTCGTGCTTCTCGATACGAGGTTACAGCCTTTTTCTATTTACTCAAGGCACAGACAGCTCTTGCTTGTCCGGTGAGCGGTGTCACCGGTGCTGACAAAATTTGTGCCTCGCCCATTAGTCCGTTGCACGCTACAATTCGCCTCAAGTTCTGAGAACCACTCTTCCGGGTCTCCATCCGTGAGTGGGCTTGGCCATAACAGCTTCATCACGCTGTGCTCGGGGTGCGCCACCAATGCAGCAAAAAGTCGATCGATGAAGCACGATCAACATTGTTCAACTCAATCTTCCCACGCCATGCGCACGCCCGCATACCTGAACCAGAATTTCGGTCCACAACACGGCGGTGATTCCCACGCACACACCGTGCACTTCTGCCTGGTTTGTGTGTGTCACAACGATGATACAAAGGACCAGTTCTATGATCAGCTGTCCGCCACAATCCGGTCGGCGCCAGTGAGTGACCGACTGTTTGTTCTGGGCGACTTGAACAGTGGAGTTGGGCGCGACTCGGCAGCTTGGCCGGGAGTCCTCGGACCCTACGGCATTGGTTCAGTCAACGCGAACGGTGATCGTCTGCTGCACCTATGTACTACTCACGAGCTGGCTGGATGCGAGAGACATCACGACGTGGACCCATCCACGAAGCGGTCACCACCATCTGCTTGATTACGTGATTGTGCGGCAGCGTGACATTCGTGAATTGCACGTCACGCAAGTGATTCGCGGTGCTGAATGTAGCACAGATCATAGGCTGGTCAGGACAAAATTGTTTATTCGTGTATGTAAGCCTGTTTATTGTAGACCTTTTGGACAACGGCAGAAGTTGAATATCAGACGGCTGGAGAACTGGGAGACGAAGACTGCCTTTCAACGTGCAGTCGTCGCTCGTCTGCACAATGCATCTGAAGAAGCAGATTATGGCAGCAGCCACCGGGACGATCGGTGTGGAGCGCAAGAAACGCCCGGATTGGTTCGATGACAACAACGTGGCTATCTCCAACTTGGTACGAGAGAAGAATGCCGCGTTCGCCACAT
>QNGE01002726.1:72907-93558 GCA_008508345.1 Paragonimus westermani
TCGGCCAACATCCTGGTCATTGACAATTAATCCGCTCTTCTTTTCAGAAACTTGAGTGTCTGTGGTCTTCTACCCATTCTTTTCTTCGGCTTTGTTGATGTATTGTATAATGAGTGGTCTGTCTGCTTTTTCGTAGTTCAATGATAATTTCGCTTTTCATCCCCATCTTCTCTGGGATGCACTAACCTGCACTCCTATACTGCAATGCTTCTGGTATTACACTTCACAAATCTTTCTTCCTAGTTTAGATCTCTCTGTTTAGTTTCCGAGAGATAGGGGTTTCCTTTCCTTATTGGCCAATCAAGTGGCTAACCAGCATTGGCCGGCTGGACACAAAGGCTCCAGTGGCACACCTCCCAGTCTTATTCCTTCGGGTTTACACTGGATACGTGGTGTGTTGGTGGAACTGCAATTGGTGCAGCGCAAGCCAATTGCATTGATGGCTAAGCGCAGGCGTCCTTTGGCTTCGGTCACTGTGACAGGCTAATCCGAATCGGATGCTGCCAACCGTGTAGCTGACGCCTACTCCCGCGGGTTTTCGCCTGTCATTTCACATCCGTCCGCGTGATTCTGATGGCTCATCCGGTCACCTGTGTTATCCACAATCCACTGGCTGTGGACTTTTGGATGTACCTTGAGGTGCGTCGATGTATTTCACCGGGTGATGGAATATTCTCGCCTATGATTTGGTCATCCGTCACAATTCAAGTTCAGAGGAGATACTCATAAGAACCTGAGAAGTAGCTTGATCGTTGAACAAGGGGTTTGGCTAGCGGGGAAGGTTGGTGAATTGGAAGTTATTTTCGTTTTAGGAAATATAAGGAGACCCTCCCCGCCTATCCGAATTACTTGTCTAGGACGTCCAATCGTCCGTGAAACTATCAGTGAGGTAGTCAGCATACTTATCAACAATAAGTCAAGAATGTTGGACCGATATGTGGCAGTTAAGCATTAGTTTGAACCACTGATGTGTTGCTGTCTATGATGATGTGCAGAACACTTTGACAACCAATTCAGTGCTTCCCGCCGCCCCCTACTGTGCTACGGTCACAAAATTGCAATGAAGAGCGCTGGTCAACAAACTTACAAACAGCGACAAAGGCTGAAGTCTGCCATAGCATTTCGGTTCCCAAAAGCAATGAGGCTACTGGCCTCGATGACCTAGTGCCGGCGCTTTTGAAAGAAGCTAGTGAGGCACTAATAAAGACCTTGTCTCAGCTGTTTCAATTTGTGCGGAGGAGGGAAGATACCCCTGAGTGCCAGGATCATTCTATAATGCTTCCCATATTTAAGAGAGAAATCAGGGACTCTTGCGGAAATCATGAGAGGAATAGCTCAACCCCAGATCGTAACTAAGATTCTGGCTTCTATTATACATCATCGACTGATTGCAGATCGGGCACTCCTAACATCACTTCAGTGTATAAGAAGCTTATATGCTAATGCACTCTTTCGGTTTTCCTTAGCGTGACGATAATGCCGACCTACAAATAGAAGGACACACCTACAGCACCAAATGATGTTGGTATACACAGCAGATTGAATCAGCTCTAGTTGAAGTACGGAACCTGAACGAGCTTACTGTCAAGTGAAGTCCTACTAAGGTAACGCTTTGGTTTATGTGCAATGATATGCCACAGAGCAAATATGGTGCAGCTGAGTTTGTGCAACTTTATTCACTCTGGATGAGAAGGGTAATAACTTCGTGTGACTTTAGAGACAGATGTAAATCACGAATATGTAGCTGCTCCTCGTTTTTGGGATCCAATAATATTCGCATACTGTTTATAGTTCATCTACAGAGTACAGAAACAAGGATGCTAACGGTTAGTCAGTTCTCCTTAAAAACAGTCGGATGCGATGCATCTCGTTGTATACATTTCAAAGCATCCTTCAACGCTTTCGCAACAGGGCCATAACATCAGGTCAGGATTCACAAATGGTACGGTAAAACTAGAAGCACACCATGACCTATCTCATTTTCTATGAGAAAATTGTTAGTTGAATCAATCTTTTAATGAATGGTGAATCTGTTTCGTTCATGGACACAGCTTTTTGGTATCCAGTTTTTAGTGGAAAATGATCGTGCCAGCACACTCTATTAGAGAAATATCACGTTTTTACACTGTTCACTTGAACTAGTTCATGAATGTTGGTTCCCAGCCCTGCGATGCCCTTCAACCACTACTGAGGTGTTCGTCAACAGCCAACTGCTATCGATCATTAACCACGGTGGCTAATACAATGGGGGTGATGCAGCCGAGCGGTTTAACCTGAAAAGCGCATACACCCGGTGACACCTAGTACGAATGTGACACTAGCGATGTGTTGGAGGTCGTTCCCCAAGCTGACCCGATCAGAGGACCTGATGTTGGATAATCCTTCCAGATGAAATTTTCGCGAAATGATTTAGACTCTGGATTTTGCATCCAGGTAACTAATTGTGGGACGATCGCTACCCACCTGGAGATAGGAGTTCTCTTTGACATCAGGAAATCTTTCATACTACCCACGAATGATATGAAGTTAGCGTTTGATAATAACGTTGGCAGACGTGAGTGGCAGATGTCTTGAATGGTCCATTGTTAAGTTATTGGACGAGGGGGCAACATAAATAGGAAATCAGACATAAGCCCTCGACGTGACTGCAACACAATAGGTGGGACACAGGAGGTGACGTTAAGTTTTGTGGTACCCGCTGCTCAATAAATAATTTTTGTGGTTCTCCGAAAGTAACATGTCTACCATATTGTCAACCAACATGACAAGTTTTTTTGAATGTGTAATTAGGGATCAGATTTGAGGGAGATTTGATTCAAATCAATAAATCACAGACTATCCGTAAGTAACCTGAAATGCTGACCAGCAGGTTTAAGTAATCCGAGGATTTTAACCAAGCTGAGAAAGCCAATCGCTCAGGAATCGATTCTGGTCAAAAGATAGTAACTGCGTCTTCTGTCGAGGTGGTCGGGCAATGTCAGCATTACATACAAACAAAAATGGTTGGGCGTCCAGTTAGCATGATTCGGCCACCTTTAATGTAAGGTTACTGGCATATACGTCAACACGGTTGTTTCATGAGAAAGTAGTCGGATGTAAGGTATCTGCACCAAATTTATTACGAATGAAGTCGATCAGTTTGGGCGTCGTGTTTAACATGTTAGCGATAAACCGATTGAGAATAATACAACGTTATGAGCAAAGTGTAATACTCTACGTTTCAGTCACCTCGGGTAGCCTTTCTCAGAAGTGTTGTAATCAAAAACATTAACAAAGCTTTATTAATGTTTCTCAAGAATGTAGTAGGATTAAAATTTCGGTCGTAGCGAGGATGTGCCCTAAAGACGGGTTGTAACAAGAACGAAACATGCGCACAGTGCCTCGTTTCGGAAGGGATCAGAGGAAGTCCACGAAAATCCGGAAGATGAGATCATCGACAGCGTCACTATTATTGAAATAGACAAAAATACATCAGTGGATCTCACTGATGCTTAACTGCTACACAACCATGGAGAAACAAGAAAACCCTGTTCAGAAACGGAGAAGAAAAAAAGAAGGGGAGGGAAAGAGACCTAACTAGTAAAAATAGCCTCGTCCATATTCAAACATTCAACACCAAGGTGCCCACATTTCACAGACAAACAAACGTGCTACAGGTGAAAGTAATGCGTCGTCAATAAGAAAGCTTCCTTACGGTTTTCAATGCTGCACATCGTTAACTACACTTACTGCACAGATAACTTGGCTGAAAAACGATAACACCCATGCCATTGAGCTGGATTAGCCACCATCTATCTCACTTAACGTCTCCGACCACCGACTCTATGAGTCGCGAGGGCCGCAGCCCGAGAGACGAACACGATCTACAGTGGTCAACCCCTTAATGGACGACTTCACTTCTCTATGACAAGTTACGCCCTTACGCCAGTCGGTCGCAGCATCGTCAAACAGTGCTCGATGTGACAGACGCTTGGCTGGCATCCTTAGGACATGGCCTAACCACCTAGATATGTGTAAACGTAAGGACTGAACAAAAGAACTCGTTTGACTACCAGTGCCAAACACTCGCTTCCTAATTTCTTCGTTACTTACTCGCTGGTACCAGCCGATGCGAGTAATAGAAGGCAGGCATCGGCGATCATATACCTGAAAACGGTTCACTTCCTCTATAGTGAGCGGACAAGTTTTGCTGCCGTAAAGTGTTACAGCCCACACAATTGCCCTATGTACGTGTCGCGTAAGCCGAGCGGAGATGCCTCTGTGTCAGCAGATGTTTCCTAGATTAGTGAATAGTGCCCTAGCCGGCTAGTTACTTTGTGCATAGCCTGCCGGGAAGCATTCACTACTTAGGTATAAAGTAGGGGATTTACGTTTAATTAAACTGAACACCACTGGCAACTGATCGCAGCTGTTACATCCCCATAGACTTTTCAGTTAACCCCTTTCGAAGGGAAGTATTAGACTTGAGGTTCGAGCTTATCAATACTGCATATCGATGTCATGACTGGGGCAAGAATCCCGATCACGCTTTCATGAGATAAATGTATTCATCATTAGGTCACTGACTTCACATTGGGCATAACTAAATCATTATATATATATATATATATATATATATATACTCAGCCACATTTGTTTGAGAAGCGTGCAGATTGTTCCATCGTGTTGAGTGGAGGTACTGTAACTGTCCTGTTAACTCCATGGCTAGGACTTCTTTCCGGGTTGAAATCACAGAAATTATTTTGAATACAATGGGAAGAACGGACAGATGGTTCGAAAAGTAATGTTATTCGAATGTTTCTCAGGTAGGTTGTTCAAAAATAATGATAATTCTTTGCTTTCATTTCGTTTCTAGTAGACGCATATGTAAAAAAGTGAGCGTAACAGTGTTGAGCCATGTTTTGAAAATAACGCGGCACACAGATAAGTGAGCAGTCCCTTGTAACACGTAACAACTACGGATGCTGAGTTGTTTTGGTGAAACCCCTGACTCAGTAAACTCAACTTAA
The DNA here is from genome assembly GCA_008508345.1 of Paragonimus westermani. Lineage (NCBI taxonomy): Eukaryota > Metazoa > Platyhelminthes > Trematoda > Plagiorchiida > Troglotrematidae > Paragonimus > Paragonimus westermani. The sequence continues at coordinate 77,917 of QNGE01002726.1, forward strand.
CAGGAAAGTTAATACGTTTCCTCTCACGACGACCGGGCAATTAGAGCATTACTCACAAGCGAACGTGGCTAAGTGTTTGTATATAATAATTCAGTTGTGCCTGAGGTGAGGCGAGTGTCGTAGCTTTCAAGACGGTAGTCTCATGAAAGCGTGATCGAAATTCTTGTCACAGTCATGGTAAGGACATGCACTACTGACCGGCTCCAACGAGAGGGAACCTCGAGTATAATACTTTTTTTCGAAAGAGGCCGACTGAAATGTTTGAGCATGCGATAGCTGAGATCAATTGTGAATGACGTTTACGTTATGTAAACTAAGATCCCTTACTATTCACCAGTATATACGAAGTGCCCAAGTTTTGATGCAAAAGCGATAAAATTGATTGGTGGCGTGGATGTGACACGTCTTACTCGTCGCGGTTGGGAGATTCCGATCCAGAATTATATTAACAGTGATAATGAAATCAAAAGATCATAAAAACTGTTTTGATTTGTGTGTCCCTTGGGGGGCTTCCAGTCACTCACTATGCCAATTATACCCACGTTCTTCAGACAGACGAGCGACATCCATAAAACTATCAAACTGGATTTGTAAAACACCAAGGGAAGAGTACTGCAGTCCACGAAACGGTCCTTAGGTTATTCGCTGTGGCTACTACAGAATGGTGATCAGCGAATGGTTATTGAACCCACCAAATAGTTCACAGCCACTTGAAACACCAGTGCGCCTTTCTTGGCCAAAAGATATGCTAAGCTGTGCGCCACCTTCTATGAATTTCGAAATCGGGGTTTTCCAATTTTCTATACGAGTAACAACAGGTCCCTTAAGATGGTTGTAATAGACGTGGTGGTGTTTGTTTTCGCCAGGAATCTTCGTTGCGAGAAAGTAGTGAATCAGACTACCATTACGCAGGCTTTTAGGTCGTATCTTAACAACTTACTCAACTTTAGTTCAAAAGGATAACCTCCGCATGTCATGGATACTGGTTATAAAATTGACAGCAACACACTCACTATATGCCTTTGTCAATGGGCAGTTCAAGAAGTGAGCTACTTTTAGCACCAGAGATACACAATATGAGTTCACACATAGTAGTAAATAAATTCGATATCTGAATGGGATTACTGTATGACTTACCAAGAGACGTTTCAACTCATCAGGCCCTATTTCAAGATCCATATCCAACAGGCTTGAATAGGGAAAGCAGAAAACAAGCAAAATCCAACAGGAGATAGATTTCAGTGCGTTGAGCACGTTAACGGCGTGAAAACCAGCAGAAATATTTTGACCAGAAGGCGCGAGAAATTTCAACGGCAATGCTGAAACGTAAGTGTGAAAAGTTAGCGAGGGAGAAAACATAAACGAAGTCCCCCAAAACCGTGTCCGCGACAAAATATGAGCAAGATCTAAACACTCGTCGGTGTACATCCATGCAAATGGAATACCGACATTTCACCAGTAACCCGTAGGAGCACGTTGACGTTGTGAACAACAACAAATATAATCGGAATGAAAAAACTATGGGACAACTAATGTTTTCGAGACTATTTTTTAACCGCACGACGTGGCGTCCGCATTTGTGTCGAACAGAGATCGCTGAACACCACAGCAGTGAGGCACCCATTTAGCTAGAGAAACAAACGGAGAGAATCGTAAAAACAGCAGCGACCACCTAATGGATGTGCGCTCATTTTATGTGCCAAATACGTAAACATACAGCTCAGAAGTGGAATATTAGTTTGGGAGAGTGTCAGGGCAGGAACTCGAAGCGGATAAGGGGTTCAAACAAGCTGGCAGGTGGATGAATGGATGATCAACTGGAGGATCAACAATCACCACGGTCTCAACAAACGGTGAAAACAGGCCAATCATAATTCCACCATATCATGAGACGCCCTTAAATCAAAGACTTTGAGTATCATCAATATCAAAAACAACACCTCAACGAGTGAGCATATGGCACATAATCAAGTGATATCGGAGACTAAGAAGCGCTGTCAAGCGACCTGAAGGGTCAAGTTCCAAGTAGCTAGCACAACGGGATCGAGCGCGTCCCCAGGCTGTGTTTTGGAGAACGGTTTTCTATGTGGAGGCTGACAACGAAATAAGTAGGGTTCCCCGTCGAATAAGCAGTTGTGGACAATGAGCGGCAGTGCCAGTAGGGGGTCGTACATTCACAGTTGATAGCCGTGTCTATAAAATGCCACAGGCTCTTTGACGGTACTACGACATGGTGCATGCATTCTACTCCGTCACAAAAGGGTTGCAAGCACCCCAACGGGAGCAGATTGGCTCCCAGACATCAAGCCGTCTGTCTGGCGCACTGTTCGTATGGCGTACTGAAATCTTCAGTCTCTGCTTACTCTGGATAAACTCCGAGGAAGCAGTAAGGATCACCTCGGTGATCACCTGGGTAACTTGAATGGTTGAAACCCACCCGAAAAACGTATAAACCAATTTGATCACCGAGAGCCGGTAACAAGGGACATGCGTCTCAACAGCCCTGTCGGTCCTGGACCCCATGGCTGGACAAATCTACCACATGAGATCCGCCTTCATTGGTAAATCTTTGAAACACTCTGCTGCTTCTGTCGTCACCTCCTACAGGATGTATCAAGCATCCTGGATAGATGGACTAGCTGAAGGGCGTATGAGCCGAATCACTAATGGTAACCGGCCTCTAATGGAGTGCGAAATCCGCACTTCACTCCACCGCCTTGTGGGTTGTTCTCTTCGAACCAAACGTTTCGGAGGATCTATCAGGCAAACCCTCTTCCTCGACCTGGTCGACCGAGAAGTATTCTGTCCTCACAATTATGAACTTGCAAACGTGCATTAATTACGAATTTCGTCTTGTCTTCCTGTCACGACTTTTTGGTCGAGGTGTTGGCCACCAGCTTTGCTCTTATGTCACATTTCATAGCCCCAAACCAATTTGTCTCCTTTCCCCTTGTTTTGTAAAACAACTCTGATCGGTAACCCTCCAATCCCGTTTCCACGCATGTACCAGAGACTTACCCCATTTGCGCTCGCGACGGAAGTAATAGTTAGAACGATGTCGTGCCATGTACGAAGGTTACTTTGCTTGAAGTACACAAGTCCCTACTCGTCCCCGGAGCACCATTTAAGCTTGCCACCTTTAAGGTTTAAACACTCATGTAGATTGATCAGAAGGCAGATCTTGCACGTACTTTGGAGACCCTCGACATCGGTATCTGCTGTCCTGCTGAAATACGGCTTCAGGATTCTAGCTCAGTGCTACAACTTAAATCTCCATCAGACGCTTCACGCGGGTACAATGTCCATATGTATGCAGACCTTGCAGCTCGAACCACTGGCCAAGACGGTGTTAGAATTGCCCTACGAACATGCGAAGAGAAGGCGCTGTCTCACTGGATTCCCATCAACAGCCGCTTTTGCGCTGTCAAACTCGAAGGTACAGTTACAGCATCGAGAGGCGCCCATCACAAACGCCGTCAGTTTGTTGTTGCGACATATGTTTCTACAGATTGTAGTATACATGCAACGATGACTTTTATCACCAACTCACTAACCCGTTACACGACGTGTGGAGCACGGATATTGTTGTACTTGCAGTAGACTTAAACACACAAATAGACAGGGTAGACGCTGACAAGGATGACTTAGGTGGTCTGCACTTCTACGGTACTCGATGAACAGACAGCGATGAACTTTTTTTGCTGCTCTGTACTGATAACGATCGGTTTCGACGTTCTATATATCAATACGTCACCTGGCGACCTTCGTCGCCCTGCCAGTCGTGAAAACAGGTCGACCACCTGACTGTCAGCTATCGGTGGTGTGGTTGTTTCAAAGAATGCAAGTCAATCGGGAGCACTTGTGTGGATCCCGACCATGCACTAGTAGGTGCCAAGTTCGCTTTGCGCTTTGGTGAAAAACCACTTCGCCACCAGCCACAGATTGACGCATCTAACCCAGAATGGATACAGACGTTGCACGCTTGCCAGTGTGCGCCTGCTTCCAGTCTAGACCATCACTCGCTAGACGACATTAAAACACACTGGGCACAAAAACGGTACGCAACACATAACTGATGTACTGCCTCGTGCGGTACTACTACTTGTTCAGCTGTTAACTCCTGGGTCTTCATGCGATCATTGGAACCCATCGACAATGAGTACAACTCGGCCCGCAATTCTACTCGTCTAGAGCTCCAGAAGCAACTACGAGAGAATCGCGAGGCATGGTAAATACAACGCGTTATCTAGATGAAACAATTCGCTGCTACCGGGAACTCTTGAAAACTGCTTCATCTTATTGGAGTAACTGGTAGCCGAAAGCCAGATGCGAACAAGGTCACCTGCGAAGTCAATGGCGAACCTGTTTATCACCCACAGCGACTCTTAGAACATTGGGCTGAGCATCTCCAACAGAAACTAACATTGACAAGCCTTCAGGCTCTGCTTGCGCCCAGCGGTCTATTGACATCGCTCCGCCTTCAGAAACAGAAGTCCCACGTGATGACAAGTTCCTGAGACATCACGAGACACCCGACCCAGATGAACTCTCGCCTGCCTTTTTTACAGATGGTGGGCTAGCCTTAGTAATAGAGCTGACGGTTTTGCTCCAGAAACCCTGAATCGCTGAATTCGGTCCAAATGAATTGGGTTTGTTTAACGTCGTCAAAAAGGGCTCACACAATTTGTGTGCAAATCACAAAGGGATTTGCCTAATTTCAGTGCATCAAAATTGATCTCAGCCATTGTGCTTCGAGGACCAAGTGAAACGCGCGAAGAACATCCGTGAGGAGTGAGGTGGGTTTTGTCCTGACCGTGGCTGCATTGACCATATCTTCACGCCGTCAGATGCTTGGACTCCATCATTCACATAGAAGGCAAACAGTTGTCTCCTTTGACATCAAAGTGGTCTTCGATTCGGTTGACACGGCTGTACTCTGGGACTATCTGTGGAGGAAGGATGTGCCTGAGAAGCGTATGAACATCCTGAAAGCAGTTTACCGTCAGACCTCGTGAGGAGTTGGGGTTCGTGGTAGCACATCGTCGACCTTTAATATCTCAAGTGGGGTGTGACAAGGTTGTCCAGCTTCCCCTTCCTATCCAGCTTTGCAGCATACGGAATCTTACAGTGTGCTGACAAAATGCGAATGTGATGGCATTGAGTTGATCCCTAGCACAGGACTTAGAGATACAAAACAAGCAGACGACATCTTCCTGATCTGTGGACTCACAGAGCCTAAAATATCCTAGACAGATTAGAGATTTCAGTTCGTCGGCTTGGTGTGGCCTCTGCACCTACTACGGCAAGGTGCTATTGTAAGATTGGTGAAGCTCTCTGTTATGCACTTGTAACTTTTCATTCGTCCACATAATTCATTGCTCATCACTTACCCTATTTTGAATTGCAGCTATATGGCTTGTTTACAAGCTGAATGAAGCCTATCGTAATAGAAACTCACATTCTCTCTTAGTAAGAGTCCGTTGAACGTACGTTTCGAACGAGTTATTCAGCTTGTAAAATGGCTGATCGTATCCTGCGTCCTGATCGTCTCGACGCCGACTCCCACCCACCTGCTGCAACTGATCAGTGGTTTCACCGGCGAAAGGCAATCAAGAACTTCCTTTCAGCTGCAAAATCGCCTGAAATAGACGCATTGGCTACTCACGTTAGTTATATCAGTACATCTGTATACAAACACACTGCGGAATGACTATTATAAAAGAGCTGTGTAAACTCCAGAATCTCCACATTCAACCAGAAAATACACTTTTGCTTGACATAGTCCATCTGTTGCTGAGCAAGAGAACGGGCAAATTCTGAATGAACTCCTTCGGAAACAAAAAAACATTGGCTGAGCAGTCTCTACTGGAATGTATCGTGAGGATTTTGTTGGTGATTCGTTTACTCGTGGTTCAAACTTTCATTCTACACGTCAGCAACTACTCAAGTATGAATCCTTGGGCCTCACTTCAGCCTCCGATGTAGCTAGACAATTGAAATTAGCTCAGTAGCAATCACTTTTTTTTTACAATCAACAACTCTTCTGCGCCGTCGCTGCAAGCTGAGTATCAAACGCTCATCCCAAAGGCATGTAGGGCAGCCATAAACACATTTCCAAAACAGAACGGTCCTATTATTTCTGTGGATTACACTGGCATTTGCGGAGGCAGTGTCCAGCTCGTGGTACCATCTGCGAGCGCTGTGGAAAAAAGGACACTACGAATACATGAGTCAGTCTTGAATGACCATATATTCTGCAACAGTATCGGAATCTGTATTATCGTCTACCACGGCTGCGGCGGCTCTCGTATGCTTGCCAGATGCTGCTACTGAGGTGTAAGTGAACGGCATTCGGTAACAGACTCTCACTGACACAGGCATTTCGGAAATTTACATATCATATTCTGTTGTTCGGCACAAAAATAGCAAATCCATCCTTCTTGTCAAAGGGTCACTATGGCACCTGTCAGTTTATCCAGTTTCACATTCAGTCACTGTTTCGTTTCTGTTCGTCTCAAACAACTGTCATATAACTCCATCAAATCGTTACTTCACAACAACCTGTGTACTGATGCACAACTAAAACACGACTCGTAAAAGACGAATGGGTCGAGCTACTTTTCTGGCTATAAGCAGCCGTTTTCATTTTACAACATACTTGTTATTGTTTTTACTTCGCCGTAGACAGTCAATCCGTTCACTTACCTAGACACCTACCCCTTAACCCCGGATTGACGACCTTATTGGGGAAACTCCTCGTTTTGAGGTATTCAGTACTCTTGATCTCCAAAGTGCGTACCTGATGGTGCGCACCAAGACAGAAAAAAGGATATACACTGCTTTCGAAGCATCTGGCCGTCTTTATCAATTTGCTCGCATTCCATTCAGTGTCAACAATAGTGTGGCAGCGTTCCAGCATACTATCGACAATCTGACTATAGACGGCAATTCAAACGAAGATCACGATCGTAATCTCACACAATGATTCAACATCACTAGCAAGTACGGAAGCACTCTCAATAAACAAAAGTGTTATGCGGATACACAACATCAAATTATTGGGTTATAAACTCTCAAAGGGTGTCAGTAAACCGGATCAGGAACGTCTCCGATTGCTGAGAGAGTTACCAGTCCCGTTAATCATCAAAGCAAAGGAGAGATTTATTGGTATGTCCGCTCAGTGGATCTCACAATTTTCAGACAAAATCAGTGTACCCGTCAGAAATAGGATCTTTCCTCTTCCCGACGAGGCTTTGGCTCCGTTTATCAATCCTAAGAAAGAGATCCAAGATTCAATGATTGTTACTACTGAACCGGGAGTACCCGTGACAGCTGAAACTGAAGCATCAGATATCGCCATCGCTGCAACGTCAAACCAGAACGGTCGAACAGTTGCATTCTTCTCCAGAACTCTAACACTGTCTGAATGTAAGCATTCTGACGAAAAGAAAACCTACGCTATTGTGGAAAGCTTAAAAAGGTGGCACCACTTTCTTCTACGTCGCCATAGTACGATCATCCGTATCCCTTATGTTCGATGAAAAACAGAAGGGGAAAATCAAGAATGAGAAAATAGTGATGGTGACTAAAACTTTCAAACTATCAGCAGGAGATTCTGCATTGTCCTGGCTCCGATAATCTTGTGGTTGATACTCCGTTGTCCAATTTTAACTGCTCTATTTTCCATACTGTCCATTTAAAAACACTTTATGAATCGTTGTCACTTTGGATGTACCCGTATGTTCCAGCTAGTTTGTGCACATAATATACTGGCCAGCCTCGAAGACATCAAACGAATCATTGTTTAATTCAAAGTCTGTGCTGAAACCAAACACCGTTTTTTCACTCCGCCACATAGGTCTGGAAAAAAAACGCAACCAAATCATTCGAGAGACTAAACATAGATTTTAAAGGACCCATTCCTTAATCCTCAAAAAACTAATTCTTCCTGACAGTTGACGATTAATTGTCCTGCTTTCTTTTTGCCAACCAGTGTACTGACACTTTTTCTCCACAGTGACCAGTTGCCTTAGGAATTTATTTCCCATTTTCGGCTTACACTCATTCAATCATTCTGATCGTGGTACTCCCTTCATTTAGAAAGAACTACTTTCACTACTCCATGATGAGGGTATCACAACCAGCCGTACTACAGTCTACAATCCACAGTCCAACGGGCAAGTTAAACGTCTGAACGGTGTCACATGGAAAACTATGTGATTGCTGCTCAAGTCAGGAAGCGGTGGTGTTGAACACTGAGGAACTGCGCTTCATTCTATACGTTCTTTACTGTTCACTGAGACCATCCGTATTCCACATGCGCAAATGTTCTATCATAACCGTACAGCTTCCACGGGTCTATCCTTACCAAGTTGGTTAATGAATCCCGACAAAGTCTCTCTCCGAAAACAAAACCGGACGTTCAAAATACGATCTGCACATAGAGGACGTTCAGTTGGTAGAAAATGGTCCAGTGTACGCTCGCGTTTGCCACCTCGACGGCCGTGAGGACACAGTACCCCTGAGCAAACTGGCACCAGCTACAGAGGATACTGTAAAGACAGACAAAGCAGAAATAAGGAAGGATGATGAAGCGCCCGATTCAAACCCACTGAATCCTCCAGTATCCATGTTTGAGAATTGTGACATTGATTCCAATAATCACGATGTCTATGGAGCCCTTCTGAGCCAGCAACAGAGTTAGACCCAACGTTCTGAGGAGTCGATACGTTAATCAGTTTGTGCCCCATGACTCATGAGAATCCTACCGAATTTTCTTCCACACGGGGTGGGTGTTATACACGTGTGCCCTTTCATTCGTCTACATGATTCATTGCTTATCATTTTTTCTATTTTACACTGCAGCTATATGGCTTCTTTATACGTTGAATGAAGCCTATCGTACTGGCAACTCACATTCAATCTTAGTAAGTCTGTTGAAAGTACGTTTCGAATCATCACACTCTCCGTCTGCCCTCACATCAGTGACCGTTGGAGGTAATCGAGAAGTTCATGAACTCCAGCACTGGTTGAATGTATGACAAAATGACAAAGGCTCGGATGGCGGTTGTTAACTTCCGATATCTGTGGCGTCAGCATGATTTCAGATTTTCGGTGAAAGGCCGGATGCATAATGCCACCAGAAAGGCAGTCCTATTGTACGTCTCTAAAAGCTGGTCGGATTGCTCAGAGGATATCCATAGAGTGTCTGTTTTCGACCGTCGGGGTCTCCAGGAACTAGCGCCATGCGGTGGGAACACCGTGGCGGAAATGACGAGATCCGCCGATGTGTCTTCGTAATGGACAGACAAGTGAGCATGCTGACTTCCCTTGCGGACTTCATTGACTGGACCACATCTTACTTATTGCTACTACATCCAGCCTAGAATGGTGAATTAGGTTGGAAGCGGCAGCCCGATGACCAGTGTGTGGCTTAAGTTCGCAACATAGGCCACTGACACTGAATTTTGCATTACAAGGTGCTCCCGGTTTGCTGACTAGTGTCCGAAGGACAATGAACACTTTTGGTTGAGAAGCTATCTGGTGTGTCGAAGAATAGAAATCAATGGTACTCGTGTCCATCGACGTAACTTTCCTTCGCGTTCTGTTAAATACTTCGAAGCGTGCCGAAGTCCTCATTACCACCAACGAAGGTCAATAATCGAACGGTTGCTGATTACAGCCAAGCGATCGACCGGTTTACTTTCTTGGACGCTTATCCTCTTCTAAAGATTGATTAACTAGTTGAGACAATTCCACATCATGAGATAGTCAACATTTAACACTTTTTTAAATAAAAAAACAGCACACCAACAGATGCCATTAAACAAGAGACAAACCGTACACTAAATTAAAGGCTTATGAGAATCTGTATCCATTTTGTCGTATTCTGTCTGGTGTCACTAACGGGGTGGCATGTTTCTAGCGCATAATCGATGAGTTGACAATGAGTCCTGAGTTCCCAGACACATTTGAACATACTGACAATGTTACGAAACTATCGATGAACAAGATAAGAATCCGCCTAATTACACGGAGAAGACCCGAGCCTCCGGAATTACTTTTAATGACCCCAAAAGTGTGATTCTTCCAGTTGCATTAAGTTACTGGGGTACGAGGTAACGCATGAAGTTATTAGGCCAGATCCTGATTGTCTCGAACTTCTTCGAAATTTACCTCTGTCTAGAGATATCAAATCACACCAGCGAATTGTCGGGATGTTCACCTATTGCCCTCAATGGATCGCCCGGTCTTATGATAAGAGACATCCTATGATACACAACAGAGCATTCCCGTTAACGGTTGAAGCCGGAGTCACCCATCAAAATTTGAAAGGGGAATTAGAACACGAAGCTATCATTACAACTGACCCAGTGCTTCCTTTGATCGTTGAAACAGATGCTTCTGATGTTTCCACTGCTGCTACACTTAATCAAAATAGCAAACTGGTTGTTTTTTAACACTCTTAAACAGAAGCCCCACTCTTCAGGCAAAAAGTAAGCTTACGCAACAGCAGACGCCACCGACAAGTGGAGGGCGCTATCTTTTCGGATGACATTTCCACCTGGTAACTAATCAGCGGTCAGTCGCATTTTCGATCAAATACACAGAAAAAGTAAGGAACAAAACCATGCGCTAGGGGATCGATCTCCCTCCTTATCGGTAAGACATCATTTATCGCTCTGGGAAAGATAACCAACCTGCAGGTGTCTTTTCTCGTAGTTATTGTGGCTTCCCACAGCCGAGTCCCTTTTTGAAATCCCTACATGAATCAACGCGCCATCCTGGTTTTGTTCAGTCGATGCATTTTGTGCGCCCTCATGTTATTCTACTCTCTAGAGACGGTGCATAGTGTTATCAACAAATGTGCTACTTGTGCGTTAAAACCTCGTTTTTACTGCCCTTCCCTCAAAACTTACAAAATCAACCCAGTCTTCTGAAAGGTTGGACCGCAATCGTTATCTTCTTACTTTAAGTTATGAGTACTCTCACTTTCCCTTTGCTTTCGTTTGTCCTGACATCACTTCGCGAATAATCATGCATCATCCATGCCGATTGGTCTCTATTTCCAGAACATCAGCGTATACACACAGCGATAGGGGAGCGCATCATTCTTATTAGCACATCTTCGTACAGCTTCGAAAAAAGAAGTAGCATTTAGTAATACCACTGTTTATAATCCGTACGCGAACGGATAGGTCGAACGTCTCATTGGCACTCTCTAGCATGCCAATACACTTTCTTTAGGGTCCCGATGTCTTTCTAATGCTAAATGAGAGTCCGTGCTACTTGGTGCCTTGCATCCTACCAAATCTTTTCTTTGTGCCACGACCACTGCTACTTCTGTTGTATAACAGGCAGTTTCGTTGAGTATTATACTACTCACAAGTAGTATATTACCCACAGGTGACATTCAGGAACAAGAGGACAAGCCCCGAACGCGACGGACAAGAAGAGACTATCGGAACAGTGTATGCGTGCTGTGTGAGAGCTGTCACCAAGGCGAATGACAACGTACTGTCACCCAATGTATGTGAGTGCATGTCTGCCGTGCAAATGAACGCACGCGTTTGTGGTTTAGTTTTTGACATGACATGTACGAAGGTTTGCGCAATGAACGAACTCGCAGGCCAAGCGTCTTTTGCGGACATAACACTTCATCTGAGCGACTGTTTGCATAAAGTCGTAGATCAATGTCCGGTACAAATCTACCACCTTGGTTCACTGAAGCTCAGCATCATCGTCATCGTCAATATCATCACCATCACCATAGCAGTCAAGAGCCTGATCAGAAGGTACTGTGGGTCGGACCGCCGCCCACCTCAGCAAGAACGTGGAGTACCCTATAAGACAAAGCTATCGAAGAGATAAAAAGGAATTGCTTTTAAACAATAATAATAATAGAAGACTAGGCAGAACAGGAAATAGTATGAATGCAGGTACGTCACTGACTACGACACACTGTCATCTTAAACAGTGTTTATAGTCAGCGATTTCAGTGATCACGAGGACCCCAGCTGGCCAGGGGACACCTACCTACTTTGCTCAATCGAACAGTCAGCGTCTTCATATATCGTGACCACGTTGTTGCTTAACCACCACGTGGTTTTACCCAGCCGCTGGTGGTCTCAGTATATAATGTCCGGTGTGGTGAACGTTCAGTTGGCATGCAGAATACGTGGCCCAAACATCACAGGCTTTGCAGTACGATTAGTTGACCAACTGATCATTCAGTCCGAGCGTTCCGGAATACGCACCGCCGAACGGCCACATTACTCATGCAATCAGTCCACCTGACGTAGGCTAATAGGTGGAGATAATGATGAATAAACATAGCAAAGCTGTTGATATTTCCATTACAAACAGGTCACGCTTCTGAACCATAGAGGAAGACAGTACACATATAACACATTATATACCCCTCCTTTCAGCGGCAACCGAATGTCTTTCCGACGTTACAGATGACGCGGGCTGGCAAAGGCAGCTCGTGCCTTTGCTATCCTTCATGATAACGCATTAGCAATATTGCAAGTTGATGAGATAGTGTTACCCAAGTGTGTGAACCTGTCCATGGTCTCCAGCGGATTACTTGGAATGAAGAAAGTAGGAGTGGAAGTGCCCCTGTCTTGAAGCAGCACTTTTAACTTTGAAGGTGCGAAGCGCATTTCATGCAAACCAGCCTGGTCACTCACCTTGTTCAACATGGTCTGCATGTTTTCGGTAGACGGCTAAACAGGACAATGACATCCGCATACTGCAAATCGGTCAACCTATCGCCACGAAGAAGCTCAGCACCAGACTCACTTGGTTTCCCATGCACACATTCCAGAACACCCTCTATGACAAAACCGGACGGGAAAAGGGAGATCGGACATCCTCGGGAAGAGAAGGAGAAAGGAAGCCTGGTCCAAGGGCGTTGCTACGCTCCAATAAGTTGAGATCCAGGACCATTTCCACCTCCGACGGAAAGCCGCCTCAAACGCAACAGCTGACCATTCGGGTCCCGTCTTCCACGTGGTCTGGTTGATGCAAGCTGAACTGTTCTTCAAAACGTTCACGCCACCTGTCACTAAACCTGACTCCGTTCTTCTTCAATTCGACCCACTGGTAGAAGTAGAGGTGCTGGATTGCAATCGATAGTTCACCTCCGTACACCTTACTAATGGACGTGAAGATACCGTTGCTCCTCATCATTGAACACCAAGAAGGGAAAATTCCAACTAGTCCGATAAATTTCCCACTCCAAAAATTGTTCACACCACTGACGAACAGGAACTCTGGCAAACAGACAAAATTGATGGATCCAATGTATTATGTAACAATGATCCCACTTGCTCTGACAATTCACGTGATCCTACAGAAAGGCAGCAACGTGTACGTCCCTACTGTTTAGGTCCCTAAAAAGTATGACTTTGTCTAAATTTCAACTGCTTCATCCTGTTAACTGAGCGGTGGTGAACGTGATGCAGTCTGTGTCTATGCACGTTGGTAGTAGCATATTCATATTATGCGACCTAACACATTTACCACTTGACCTTTTTGGCCTTCCCGGCTCTGCTGCAAAGTGAAGAGTGTACTTTGCGGCAAGTTTGTCCCTTCCTTCACGCGCTCACCATAAGATATAATTGTGCTCGTTCACAGATACAACGGGACACACTCAGAGAAACCTCTGTGATCGTCCTCAATGCTCCTGGACACCACTAGCTCCGTCTGATTCATGCAAACTGTGGAACACTGGGAACAGTGTTCAGGTTTCGGGAGAGTCACGTAACGCGACGTGCTGACGCCATCTTTGTTTACGACTGTGTAAGTTGTGTTCATGACTTACCGGACTTTGGGCTATTGGTTGTCCGTGTTTTCTATTTTTTTCAGACTGAGTGCTGGGCCCCTTCCGAAATATTGCAGTCCCCCGTTGCCTCCAATCCGTGACACGTCACATTGGATTTATTTCAATGACGTGTGCAATGAAGGTATACATGTTCTCAGCGATGCATAGACATACATCTGAAGAGATAGAGGTGTGTCAATAAACAGAAAAATGTGCATACAAGATTACAAATGACCACGTGCTGAGTATTTCCAGGCTCTCCCCGAATGTGTCTAGGGCCGTCTGAAGCTTCGCGATGAGCATAGCCTATAGTTATGGCTGGGCCTATGTACGAAAATGGCAGTCGAGCCGTTCTGTCCGTTTTTCTTCATTTGCCTGGCGAGAACTCCTGGTCCCGTGCATTTTTAGGAACCGCGACTAACACGTATTGTACCAATACACGTCAAAGACACTGAGGAAGAGTTCATTCTATAAACTCAACAGTAGCCTCGAAGCCAGGGTTTTCCCAGAAAACATCCTGGGCCGAACGGCAAGAAGCTGTAGAAGGAACCCATGAATTTTGATTATTCTCTAACAATATGGACAAGCCCGAACACGGTGGAAATCAGCAGAGATCACTGGTCCCTAATTTTGAAGTGGTGAATGTGCAGGTTTAGCCTATCCTTTACCTGGGAACATCACCCACGACTCATTAAATTCATTACTACTTCCCAAGGTATAGTAGCACGTATCTTAGAGCGCTGTCGCTATGTGCCTGTCACGATGAGACTGGATCCTGACGCAGTGTGACGACTTGCGCATCTTGATGACTAAACTGGACGATGTGGTCCCCACATCGTGAGAGTCACTCATACCACGTAGACTAACACATAGAGGTCCGACAAACCACAGTCTCCTGGTCCTCCACGATGGGGGTTGGAGGTGGGTTAGCATGTTTTTCCGGAAAACTGCCAGTTCTGATACACTACCAACCAACCACTGCCTTGCGGTACAGGCTTTTGAGCCAAAGGCTTTGGGTGAGAATCCTAATCGTCCTCCTGTCTAGGTCCGGGCGTCTTGACAGTGTCTCAGCTCACATATAACCACGAATACTCGTAACACCAGTAATTTCATACTGAATCGGTCGTCTCGCAGTATAAACCGGATAACCCTAACTGCTGCATGCAGCAAGGAGGGTAAGCGAAAGCATGCCATCACTCACTTCTACCCAATGCCCTATCAAATTTAGCTCTCTGGCCCCTCCCAACTCCCGTTTCCAGTCACTGCTCTACAGGCCCCACAGCATAGCTAATCACAGTAACGCTGTCCAGGTAAGTTCCATCCCTTACCATTCAGCTTCAGTCTTCCCTCGTTCCTTGTTCATGTCTATAATGCAAATTATTACAGGCGCTTTTAACATTGGCACTCTAAAACAGACAGGTAAACAAGCCATCCGCGCACGAACGTTCGACTAGTTGCATGTCGATTTCTGCTGTATCTCGGAGACCAAAATCCAGGACTGGTCACCGTATGGAACTAACAGCACCAGCACTGTCTACCCGTGGTTCCATGGCCGCTGCTACCCGTCAGGTAGGAGTAGGGATCGTTCTGAGCGCTACGGCCTCAGCAGTATTGATTGGGTCCATTCCTGTTAACAGAGGATTGTGGATAGGCGAAAACATGCTACTGCTGACCCCTCCCCCACTGTCCTATCAAATTTAGCTCTCAGGCCCCTCCCGATTCCCAATTCTGATAACTTCTCTGCAGGTCCCACAGCAGATATAATTAATCATAGTAACACTGTGCCGATAAGTCCCAGCTCTCGCCACTCAGTC
>QNGE01002727.1:15608-46879 GCA_008508345.1 Paragonimus westermani
TATTTCTCTGGTACTCCCTTGCGAAGGAGACAGCTCCAGAGAACGTTACGAGCAACTGAATCGAATGCAGCCCTCAGGTCCAAAAAGACCACGACCGTCGGCTGCCTAAATGAATGCCGATGTTCCAAGATCCGTCGTAAGGTAAAAATGTGATCAACACATCCCTGACCGGATCTGAATCCTGCTTGTTCTTCACGTATCTGACTTTCTCTGGATTTAGTGAGCCGATGTAAAATGAGGTCAGTGAGTAACTTGGACGCAACAGACACCAAACTGATGCCCCTATGGTAAAGCCAGATGATGACCCGGGTGAGGCTGACTTCCAATGAGCAACAGCGACAAAAGTGGTATAATACAATTGATTAGACAATAATCGTCGATTAACAATCACATTCACCGGTTGGCAACCGACGATTCTCAGTAGTTTGAATAACGGGTTCTAACACAGTCGCTGAGGCATATGTTCTTACTGATCAGGTGTCGGAATTTCGGTTAAATCTGAGCTGAACATCAGTCATATCTGATCACAGCTTTTGTATTCAGCTAGACTTTCCAACCATTTCTTTTTGAAAAAAGTATTAAACTCGATGGTACATATCCTTGCCGCAACTAAGGTTAGAATTCCGGACACGCTTCCATACGGCAACCGCGCTGACTAGTATGCCAATGTGAGTGATATTCAACGTGAAATTAACCAAATCTCAGACCACTCAGCAGTGATCTAAAATATCGTCCAGTCGGTTTACTGAGGTCGGAAATTTCCACCCCCTGTCAGAGGTCTAAATCGTGGGATTATCAACGGGAGTGAACAAGACAGTTACTGTGTCACCAATCGAGACGATCGACAACCTGATCATTGCTCACAAGCGAAACTGGTTGGACGTTCAGAAGTGACAGTTAGGTCCTGTCCAATGTGAGACTAATGGAGCAGTGATCCCCACGGTTGCACCATGGGAGAGTGCCAGCGACTCTAGTCCCGGCCGTAGCAAGGATGTCACTACTGACGGGCTCCAACAAGAGTAAAACTGGAGTTTGGTGTTGTTTCGAGGGCTGCGACTAAATTTGAGCGATACCCAAACTGAGATACACCCTCGATATACAGTTTCGTAGTGAAGAAATTAAAAATAATACCGTGCGACTTACGCCTGAGATGTAAATATCTTTTTTGTTTGACAGCAGTGGATTGCAAGGCTTGGTTCCTCATCGACATTTTGAGTTTTGTGTGTAAAATAACCACGGGGATCAGGTCAAAAGTCCTTTTACCGCAACACCGTTCACTGAGTATGATCAAACTGCACGCTACCAGGCTATCATTTGCCTGTTTACTTCAAGGCTGGCTGTATGCTTTCTTCTCTACTTCGGAATGTTATCGATGGTGGTTCTGGTTAACAGTTTCTATACGGTCGATAGACGAAAACCACTTGCAGTTTGCGATATATCGTACCGTTTTAAGGAATGGATTCTTCGGATTTGACACAAGTGCTTCAGCTAACCTTGACGGATCGAGTTTTTAATTCAGAAGTTTTTAAAATACCAGTGTAAACCAAACTGTTGTAGCAGTAGCCAAAATGTGTGACTTGTTCAAATTCCCGGGCATTGACCAGGCGTACTAACAGAATATATACTGTGCCATTAAATTCTAAGAGCTGTTCACCAGCGCAAAGGTACTCCGGTGATTTAACATAGTCTTTCAAAGTTCTAGTGAACTCGTCTGATACACCTCGACAGGACGCTAATGAGCCGTTGTGGTGATTATTAAATTGTAAATTGCTGTTCAAGAGGCGGAAACGTGCTTTGAATACTGTGACACGGAGGACTGGATGGCGTTAAATCTCACACCGAAGTTCCTTAGTGGGGTAACACCGTGTTTTGTAAAAAACTGTAAACAAGAGATCACTGATGACAGGTCGCTTTTGTACCACTTTTCATCTCCACGCACGATTTGCAGTATCTTATTTACCGCATTGGGAAGCGGATCTGCTACTTTGTAATTCGGTAGAGTGCACATTATTCTCCACAGTCACGTGTCGATAAGCACCAGGAGTCCACTTTCCATTTTCAGGGTTAGGTCAACATCTACCGGTCTTAGTGTGTCGCAAAAGATTATGGCGTCTCCGTTTTCTGAATCCACTGGCGGATTGCGACCGGTCTGCTAACGTGACCGCACCAGGCACCGTATCTCCTCACTACAGTGACAGCTGATCGGTTCACGTAGCCAACACCCCCTCTCACTTGTTACTATTGCTACTAGTTTATTTTGTAAATAACCAATATTACCACGTAAGGACAGTGATCGCGATGCAGTGGAGTTTATGTGTGTCTGTTCCAATTTCTTCATTTAATGAACAATTTGTAAGAATGAACCGAAACTACCATCCTTATGTAGGACAGAAGGGATATTTTCCTGTATGGTGTACAATCCCAACAGGTGAAGAAAATGTTTTTTGTCTTGATAAACTGACATTCTAAATGTTGGATATCATTTTAATCGTAATTCGACCACGTTTACGAGATGCTATTAGTTCTTTTTTATGTACAGTTGTGTGTTATAAAACAAATTTGCCATTATTTCCAGAATTAGTTAGAACAATCATAGTTGCAGCCACCGGATCAAGAATCGTTAAGCCTATAAACTTAGGAGAGAAATCTGAAGACTGAATGTTAGTTCAACCCACTATGCTGATACATGTAGGTGTCCTCTTGACCTGAAACTTATGGCTAGCACATCTTCGGGAATTAACCTCTCGCCGTGTACATTTTCACATGAATAACCGTGCTGAGACGTCTTATTCGATATGTTAACGCGGCTCGAAGTTTTGTGATCTTTCACATGACACTTGGAATGGTATGGTGAACTAGTCGTGTTCACTCGTTGCATGGCCCACACGGCTGGCAGGTCCAGCTTGTCCAACACGGCCAGTATCAGCACCATCCATTTTCACACCACTAACCCTCCATACAAACATTATCCCGATCAGGGTTTGGGGTGTTCACCGGTCAAGAACACTGTCAAACTCTTACACGTGTTCACGCTGAATGAGATCTGAAACGGAACGGGCAAGACACAATACATCGCGCTCCGACTCCATCACACGAGCTAAGGGGCGCAGTGTGGCCGAGCGATCGCACTATGGTTGGCGGCATCCGATTCGGATTAGCCTGTCACAGTGACCGAAGCCAAAGGACGCCTGCGCTTATCCATCACTGCAACTGGCTTGCGCTGCACCAATTGCAGTTCCACCAACACACCACATATCCAGTGTAAACCCGAAGGAATAAGACTTGGAGGTGTGCTAGTGGGGCCTTCGTGTCCAACCGGCCAATGCTGGTTAGCCAGTTGATTGGCTAATAAGGAAAGGAAACCCCTATCTCTCGGAAACTAAACAGAGAGAGGCAGACCATTCATCATACAATGCAACAACAAAGCCGAAGAAAAGAATGGATAGAAGTTCACAGACACTCACGCAACTGCTTTTTGTCTGGCTGCTCCCCTTTGGCCAATCTGACAAGGTTGAACCCGCAAGGACCGAAGTCACAGTCAGCATAGCCCTCAGGATCTAAACAGCACGCAAGCCTGACCACCACGCCAAGGTATCAGAAAGGGTCAGGGAGCGATCGCACTGTACTGCCCACACCACTAACATTCACTAGCGAGGCGGGAGTATGGCGGCCGTGGCAACCGCGACGTTCTGAGACCAGTGTGGTACGCAGATGACTTTTTGTTTGTAGTCGTGTTGAAGTGCATAGCCCATGTGTAGATTTTTCGAACAAACAACCCTTGTGCCATCCGCGTTTTTGGCTCACAACAGCGGTACACGGTCGCCCCCCCCCGGGGGGGGGTTGAATCAGTTTGTTATTCCCTTATATTTAGTACACTCCTATTTACGTTTCAGCCACCTCGGGTGGCCTTCCTCAGGATTGTTGTAATCAAAATCACATTGACAAAGGAACACAGGTCACATGCGATTTGCCGTGGTTAGGTCAGTTTGCGCTGCATCCGACCTGATTGGTCTAACCCTTTGCACATTAAGTGGGAGTGAGAGTGACGTAGATAAGACACCCGTCCGTGTCTGATGTTTATCAACCCACAACACACTACAGAAAGGGGTGTGATGTCACTGCGATTACCACAAGCGTGCTGTGTGTAAATGGTGGGAGGTTCAATAAGGCATCGCTAGGCATGAGAACGCAGACCCTTATGAATCACCTGGGCTTGACCAAAACATACTTTGTGATCCCGTGACACTGCATCTAGTGCGCTGACCGAATCCTTCTCTGGCTTCTGAAGTTGATACGCATCTTTAGGAGGAAATCGGGTGTGCTTCTTCTGTTCGGAAATACTTACTATCACCTGCTTGCTTGTTTCTCCAATATAGCCGGCATTGCAATCACCGCACTTGATTTCCTGAACGCAGTCTGTCTGTTCGTCCATAGAACCCGTATCCTTAGGATGCGTCACCAGTCGTTCTAAGGTAATGTCTAACCTAAATGCAGACCGGATGGAACGAATTTTTTCATATGTTTGTTCACGATACGTTATTTGCACAGTAG
Source organism: Paragonimus westermani (assembly GCA_008508345.1). Taxonomy (NCBI): domain Eukaryota; kingdom Metazoa; phylum Platyhelminthes; class Trematoda; order Plagiorchiida; family Troglotrematidae; genus Paragonimus; species Paragonimus westermani. The sequence goes on from QNGE01002727.1 coordinate 20,160, forward strand.
TCTTGGAAGTTCTGGTCGTTTTGTTCTTCTCCTTAGTGGAAATTTGCCTAATTGTGTTCTCAATAAATTTGTTTGGATAGTGTTTAGCGGCTAGCATTTCTTTGATGTGAGTAATCTCTGTTGTTCTGAAGAGTTCAATGGTGCAGATCTTATTAGCTCCATTGACGAGTGGTTTGATGACTTCTCTCTTATCGATTGGATGCGACGAGTTGAATTTGAGATACCGACCAGAATGAGTTGGTTTGCGGTACACGGAAACCTGAAATCTCTGATGCTTATCAGCTTTGACTAGGCAGTCTAGGAAACTAAGCGGACACTCATTGGTCTCAGTTTCCAATGTGAACACAGTATGGATGCATTTTGTTTTAAGAAACTGTAGGAATTGGTCGCGAGCGGTCCGTGGAGGGCAGATAAATTCACTCATCGATTGCGTTTTCAGATATTTGAGGGAAAGATTGGCTACTGCAGGTGTAACAGAGGAACCCACAGCTGCACCATCGTTTTGCCTGTAAAATTTTTTGTTGAATGTGAACAAGGTTGAGTGCAGCACAACGTTGGGAGCAAGTTGTAATACTCTAAGTTTCAACCGTCTCGGGTGGCCTCCCTCAGAATTGTTGTAATCGAATTCACATTGTACCTAACCGTGTGCTATTCTCAGTCTATTTATCAATAACATGTTAAACACAACGCCCAAAATGTCTGACTTCATTCGTACTAAATTTGGTGCAGATATCTTATAAGGTTGAGTGAATACAAAGCTCAAGACCGGATACAACTTCGGAAGGGCATAAATTAGTAGGTGCAACAAGAGAATCATCACTTTCTAATAACCCTTTAGCAACATCAGTCCTATGCTTTACCGGTACGCTGGTGTACAGGGAGGTCACATCAAAACTAAAAGTTTCATCACAACCTAATGTTACGTGTTCGAGTCTGTCAACAAAATCAAGAGTCCTTAACTTTGCTTAACAACTTGTTTTGCAACGGTTTGATTATGCGGTTGATGAACTTGGGCAGCTTGTAGGTTGGACTGGTGGTGTAGTCAACAATAGGTCTTATGGGTATTCCCGTTTTATGTACTTTTGGAAGGCCATATATTTATTGGAGTTACTGCCTTCTGGTTATAAGTAACTTTCGTGTTAATACACTGTAATGGTCAATCCTGTTGCTAACCCCGTCAACTTTGCAAATTCGGGCACTCTGTGTGAAGACAGGGGATTGAACAAACTCATCGATAATAAATCCAACAGTGGTTGGCAGATGGCTAAGGCGACAAACAACAGTGTCAACAAACTGTGAGCAGCGCAGTGACCAAACCGGATAGCATGCTAGCACGACATCAAATTGTGCTTCAATGAGTATTGGAACGAAACAAGTCAAGTGCGTCACGCGTTAAAACAAACGAGCAACAAGCGGAGCCGAACCGAGTCCAGTCGACCAACAGGAAAGCTGAAGCGTCGGCATGAAATGAATTCCATCATTTTACTGATTCACGTTGTGTATAAAACAAAAAACTTCATGGAACCGAAATCGGTCTCGTCCCACGAGTCCCACTTGTTTTCTTTAGGGAAAATAGCGAGTTTCCAGCACATCGGTGTCATATCTGCGTACGCATTTTGTGTGATGGTAGATCATGCCGTCGAGCCCATCGACACTGAACAAGCGTGTGCGTCTGTGTCAGATTCGCATGGTATGTGTGTCAGATGGTATTCATCTAACGCCACTACTCCATATTGTTCATAACACTACACCGTCTTGTTCCGGGGCGTTCCGCGACGTCCAATCTGTATCAGACGGTAGACGGCCATCAGTATCAAGTGGCAGTGTGAAAATACTCAGCGGGAAATGACAACCGGAAAACATGCACAGTGCTTCTCTAACATCATCAGTTGATTCAATTTGTACGGGACACTGTAGCTGTGGTGCATTGGTCCAGTTTGAAGACAACTCCTCACGACAATTTTGTATCACTTCGTTACCTTCAGATCAAACAAAAATCTCACTTTAGCGTCACATGGCAAGGTGCAGGCAGCAGATGCTATCCTTAAAGAGTGGACAGCATAGTCTCTCGACACCTACATTCACCATAGACGATTCTATCATGTAAATTTTCCTTCCTTATGTTCAGGGCATTGAATTTACTCCAACGGTTCAAAAGCAAGTGCACTGTTCTATCGGAGAAGAATTCAGTCCCCCGAAAACAATGTTTTATTTGCCTTCGAAAAGGCCTACCTCACGACTGTTCAGAGTGACCTTCGCAGTCGGCACGGTCATTTGTCAATTTGCCCTTGACGAGCGTTCTCAGCCTTCTTGCCAACTTTTAGCACCTCGCCTACATGATCGTCCTTTAGCCAGGGCCTCACTGCACCGTCTGGATCTTTGTCTGATCCACCATCTGACCTTGTTTTCTGATTAGTCACAAACCCGTTAAATATGAACTAGTTCGTGACAGTGTTATACTCGGATTAATCGACATTGGGGATCTTTCGGGGGGCAGTCTTTTTCGTGTGTTCATGTGTTAGCCCCGGTGGTTGGGTTGGTTGGGAAGTCACCAATTAGTTATGTATACCCCGTAGTCTCTTGTTCATTACTGTTGACCGTCTTTCCGTTATCCGCCGTATTATTAGCCGTTACTGTTATCTGTTTACGCACTTGTAGATCCTCGATTCAGTTACATGTTCCAAATTTATGCAGTCTGAAGATGCTATGTTGAATGGACATTGGAAAAAGATTGTGACAGTCTACATTTTTGGTGAAGCAGTCGCTGTATAATAGACGCGATCGCACCGGTACACGGAAACGGCTAGGGGAGGCAAAATCACCGAATCCGACATTGAATTTATGTTAATGTACACACTATTCATAATGCACTTATCCCTCGGTTGAATTAGATCAACCGCGATCAGGACAACCTGCATGGTATAATGTGGCATATGACATTGTGAGCCAAGAAAACGGATGGCGCAAGGGTTGTTTATTCGGAAAACCAGTACATGGGCTGTACGTTTCAAGACAACAAACAAATCCACTCATTTACATACCACATTGGTCCCCGAACATCACGGTCGCCAATACAGTTCCTGTATTTATTGAGAACTATTTCATGCCAAGGTGCACTCTGGTGTTTCTTCCCGTATTTTTTCCCGCGGTTACTTCAGTGTCACAGACCATGCTCCTGCCTCACTCCTGAATAGTAGTGGTGTGAGTAGTATAGCGCAATCACTCATCCTCACTACAATATATGCGCGTGTTATAGGCTATTACATTTTTCAAGTTGAACATCACTCAAATTTGATCGCAGCCTACACATTCAGATAGACTTTCCAGCCAGCCTCTTTCGAAAAGAAGCACTAGACTCGAGTCTCGCTCTCATTAGAGGTCGTCAGTAGTGCATATCCTTACCATGACCGGGATTTGAACTGCGGTCATTCCAATCATGAGGCAACCACTGAGCTATTCAACTCACGTTAGGCACGACCGAATTATCAGATCTGAACGTTCGACCACTTTCGCTTGTGAGCAATGATCAGGTTGCCCGATCGTCTCGAGAGGAGACAGCAACTGTTCCGTTAACTCTAATCGATAACCCCGCGATTAGAACTTCCGAGACAGGTCGAGATCACTGATCTCATTGAACCTGCTAGGCGATATTTTAACTTATTGATGAGTAGTCGGGGATTTGAGATTTTTCTCCTGATATTCCACAGTATGGTTTGCGTTCATTTTTTTGGCATGTTATATATATATATTATATTATATATATATATTATATAGATAATTTTTCACTTCGTACTTTTACTGATCAGAGGCATCACATGAATTCGTTCCATTTAGTACTATACTATTGTTGCATATCCATTCGTGTCATGTGGTCGGTCATTTCACTCTATTTTCTTCCTGATGCCCACAATAATGTTCTACACAATTAACTCTCTCCATCTGTTTGAATTGCACATTCCGCCCGGCATTATCCCTGAGGTGTGCAAATACCTATCATAAGGAGAGAGAGTGTTCATGATCCTTTCCACGTAAGTGGTGCATAGTGAATCAAGTTTTTCTTATGTCATTGTGATTTTTTTGAAGTAGGCCTAGTCATGGGAACTGTGTTATGTGTTGAGATAGATAGTTCTCACTATTGATAAATGATTTCACATGATGCGAGTATTTCGTGAGCGCGTTAGTGCGCATTTATTTGCTAATTGCATGAAAGCGGCAACCTGTACACATGAGATGATGGGTGCATCTAGGAGCTGTGGTACGTAACCTGCTTTAATACGACAGCTGAACTAAGAGAATCCACTTTTTAAAATGGATTTGGCAGGGACCACGTGCGCGTATAGGCTCACTTACGCACCCGGTCCCAACATGGGTCAGGCCATGCCCCCACCAGTCCTTAGTGGGGTGCGTGGTCGTGGAGACCAGGTACGAATGTGCTACTAGGGTTGTACAATAAGTGGTGATTTGCGCTGCACCTGGTTGTCTCCAGTTTTTAAAAATGTTTTTCTTACCGTAACAATCGGGTGACTTAATGTATGCTCACACGTGCAGTGAGATTACAGCATAATCCAATTAGCCCAACTACACCATCCGGAACTGCCTCCACTGCGACTGCTGGTCAATTTCGTTATCAGAGGAGCGAAAATAACAACATCTTCATACACGTCTTTTTTGTTGAGCTCATTAAAAAAATACTTCATACCTCCTTACACCTATTCATCATTACTACGCTCAATATCAGTTTACTGGGAGAAACAGTCACCATAGTTTTCGACTGGTGTATTGATTGTTACCATCCTTGAAATTGTGTACACTGAGTTACTAAGGTGGTTGACTTACCTCGAGAGACTGCCAAGTACAGAACTCCGAGGTGAAGTAAATAGAAAAGGCCTCTCAGATTACAGGTTAGGTGTGAGGGGCAAACGGGTTAGGCCGAAGAAAATATTCTAAATAACTCAGTTAGTTCACTTGAACTGTTCAACGTGGTCTGTGTGCTGTTTGAACAAAACTCGACTCTACTTCATTGCTGTTGAATACCAACTGCAAAATAAAATTAGATCTAAAGCAGTTGACCTCTATGCCTGTTTAATGGCGAAAGCCTGCTTAAAAGTATAGAGGCTGTCGCAGTGCACATGTGGGAGTCTAGCTGTGCCAAAAAGGGTCAGACCGCCGTGGTGATCCATATGATGCATACGTACGTGTTCTTTCTTCCTAGTTTACCGACCGCTATTTCCATGCGATATAATGACTAACGCTGCAATGCGTATGTGATGAGTTGCAGTGAAATACGTAACACAGTATGCGATTCTACACCAGGTGAGTTTCAGAGATGCTGGAACGGTTGCGACAGGTTTTGGGGCTTTCGCCATGGGCTGTTAAACGCACAGCGTGTCTCCCAAACGACAGAAAACACTGTGGTAATGTTTCTCTTCAGAGTTGGCCAACACAGTTTCACAAAAATGCTAAAGGTTCCTGTGTTGTTCTGTTGAAGGAGGGTGACAGGAGGGCCAAACGGAGTTTCTGCTAGGCCAATCACAACAGCACACAAATGATGTTGAATATTACGGTTACGTTACTGAAGACAAATACAAATCACTCTGATTGGTGAGCCTTGTGAACAAAAAGTACACCACCGCGTGACTGCCCAACCAGTCGGGCAATCATTTTGTGTTATGGACTGAATGGCATTGACTACCGTCCGCCATATTTTGTGACAAACCGCCTTGTGTGTGCACATACTCGTCGTACATGAACCACGTCGTCTCAGTCCACAGTTTCAACATGTTCTCACCCGTTCACTATGTACCATATCTACCAGATTTCTGATCGCCTGTGCTTTAACGAATGGTTTGTGGTATGCCATTCTCAACGATGCTGATGCGAGCTAAACAACAACCACAAGTTTGGCGCCTCGGTTAGTCATCCTTACGGTTAGGCACCAATAAGAGTGTATTAGAATGGAGTTAGTTGTGGTGTCTACTCTCAAGCTAAGACAGCTGGTTCACAGTTGTCAAAGTTAGTGCAAACTGTTTCGTGTTCAACCTGTAGTCCTCCCCATTTCAACTACATGAAAGCATTGCGAAGCAGGATTCACGGATCTCTTGCTACAAACAGCCCATCTGACTCCAGCCACAAACACGAAAATTCCCACGCATTAGTAGTATTTCCGGGTGGACATAAATGTAGTTTTCTTGAAATTCTTATCTTTAGCTTGTACCGTCTAACCTAGTGTCTAAGACAATACCAGACATTCGAGAGGAGACTCACAACATGTAATTCACCTATAAACTAAACTGGTGTTAAACTGACCTTCTGATAACAGTGGAACCATCGTAACCCGCTGTAGTCTTGATCAAGTCATGTTTACTGAAATCTACCTGCATCAGAAAATATACCTCAATAAGAAATCATTCTCACCTACTACTTAACGAGTCCATTAACTTTCAGTAGAGACACGGTTCTTAAAAAGTGTGTGTCCGAGGACCTGGAGTCTAGACACTCGGAGGCTGTCCGGTGTACCTGATAAATAGAGAGGCCATCGTTTTCCTCCTAATGTCAAAGCATGAAAGACACCAGAAAGTGATCTATGTCTTCAAACTCACTTGAATTGCACGAAAATAATTCTGGATGAGTGTGCTCAAAATCGGTCCCTCCTCGTCGTCAACTAGCACAGGACATTCTTTGAGTACATCGTAACCATCTTTCCCACTCGCCATGTAGTGTTTCACAGCCAGTCGGTATGTCTTATTCAGTTCGAGTGGTTTATCCTGAGTCGTCACGCTGGAACATGGTATACGATTGCCTGGTGACCGTCGAGGGTCAAAGCTGAATCGAATACCAGCCACCAAAGGGAAACGGCCTGGAGAATAGAACGAACGGGCAAGTAGGCAATAAATTCCACATTGCGTTTGAAATATACGGAAATGTGTGGCGAATATTTATCATGCAAAGTTCCGAAGCTCATTGTTAGGTCACAACGGAAGCAGTTAATATCTTGGTCACAAACAGATATAAAGAACATTCAGTTAGCAAACGACTGAATGAAGAAACAACGAATGTTAAACCATCTGGCTTTTCTGAAAAATAAGTTTACCTATACGTTTTATTCAAAGGAAATAAGCCGCTGTACCGGTCAGTACAACAGTTATCCGTACCTTACACAGTTCAAATAAATTTACATCATTTCATCATCAACATGGACAGCAGTACATCAGCGGTTCACACTGATGTTTAACTGTCACAGAACCATGAAAAAGCAGACCCTGTACAGGAAGAGAGGAGAAAAAAGAAGATAGGGAGGTACCTGACTGTGAACAATAGCTTCGCCTACATCCAAACATTCAACATAAAGCTACTTACATTTTGTAAACAAACAAACAAGCCGTAGGTGAAAGTGAAGCGTCATCAGCAAGACAGCTTCCTTACGGCTCTCACTGCTCCGCGTCATTAAATGCACTCACTTCACAGACAACTCGGCCAACTAACGACAACATTCACGCCACTGAGCTCGATTAGCCGCAATCTCACCTAAATTCTCCATCCACCGAACCTGGGAGTCGCGTGGGCCGCAGCCTGGAAGACGAACTCGATCTACAGTGGCCAACCCCTTGGTGAACGACTTCATTTCTCTCCGCTAGGTCATCATCTATCCATCTCGTACCTTACGCAAGTGGGCCGCAGTATCAGGAAAGAGTGTTCCGTGTCAGGCAACTAGCTGGCATCCACAATCCACGACCTAACCATCTAAGTCTGTGCAGATGTAAGAAACGAACATGGAAACTCGTTTGACAAGCACTGACAAACAGCCAATTCTTAACCTCTTCGTTGCCTACTCGCTTGTGTCACCCGATACGAGCGATTGAACGTAGAAATCGGTGCTCAGATAACTGAATACGGTTCACTTCACTGTCGCCTTCACTGTCGCTTCATATACGCGACCTTTGCAGCTGAGAGAGCTACCCATCTGTCAACAGAGGTGGCCCAGATTGGCGCATACCGCCAAAATATTCGGTACACAAGCCTCCCTCCTCAGCATCCGATACTCATGCGCTAAGTAGACCCGTACGGAGAGCTATGATTTCGTCATGTATGTACGCACTGTCAACCACTAACTTAGGTGCTTCGGAGTAAGTTCTATTATGGATAATCAACTTAAGTGTTTGATGTTCGCCAGCTACCGGAAGTCGTTAACTGATGCAGATATCCGAAACCGAAGTTAGGAACACAAAATGAAGCCTAATCATCACTGTACAACAGACCACATCCAAAATCAATATCTGGTTAATCTCAAACAAGACTCTGTCATGATTCAACAATCAGCCTGTTACAAAACACTCAACTTCAACACATACGGCAACGTTTCACAGGTCCAACAAACAGTATACTGGCCCTAACAGAAAGCGTACTGAGTGTTGGCATTTTGCTGAGTACGTGGTAGCACAACTTCGTGTATTCAAAACAGAGGCATAACATACGACAGGGTAGGCTACAGAACCAATAACTGTCCATTTAAACAAGAGGTAAGTTAGTGGTTTATACATATGATATTCAAGAAGCCGGTCAGGTGTTCCAGCAGTTTACTGACCGATTGTATATTAGATGTCAAAAATCGTAAAGGGTTTATATCATTCTCAGACAATGTTCACCTTGTTTGTCTGCAATTTGACACCGTAGCACGTATTAGTTCAAGTTTTCGTTGCTTGTGGTGTTCAGTGGGAAAATCAATATGCAAGCTCATGACAAACTTAGCTCCCAGTGTCTCAGGTGGATTGCGCAAACTAGCATCGCAAATTGTATGCAGTGTGTAGGTCAGAAAAAATCATGTAAGAGTACACGATATTCATCAAATATCAGTCTCAACTTTTTGCACTGGATTGGACGGAGGAAATACAATCACTCAGCTTAACTGTCAACAGTATTTGCAACCAGCGGTATGGTTGCAAAACATAAACCTGTTACTTTGTTTCACAACGGCGAAACACACAACATGCTGAGTAGGGAACAGAACGTTTTGTGGAAGTGTAACGAATCAACAACGTGGGTCATAAGGACTGTTTATTCGGATAATCAAAGTAGGGGATATAAGTTTCAATATCACTTGGAACATAACGAGTCGTTCGTACGTAACGATAAACGCGGGACGTCGCAGTTGCATATGCCACATTCATGCATGGCAAACACCATTTCTTACTGAAGTGAACTCCTATGTGCTTTCTTGTATTTTCCGTTGGATATTTCAATACCTAAATACATGTCTCCGCTTGACTAGTCAATAGAAGTACAATACAATCACTCGTCTTCGCTACGAAAATATTTACTTCTGACCTTGTTCGGTTCACTTATGCTTAAGGCAAGTTGTACCCGCAACTTGGGTTCGAACTTGTGTTACATCCTAGGTATTCGGTACCGTACAGTGTTGTATCACTTACACAAATGGAGTTACAGAAATGAGAGACTGTAACGACGATTTACTATTTATCTTCGGTGGGGAACAAATTAGACTTGCTTATGTCGACACGTTGGAAGAACTTTTATTGTCACTTGTCATACCATATGCTCTCAGAAATGCAATTTTACAGCATTGATCAAACGAGTGTCTATAATTCCTTGCCGGACGCATGCGTTAAACTGACTATCCCGGTTGGAACTTTCTGAGTTGAGCTGGCTCAACAAAATCTACGAGGATTCTGAAATCTACATCACAGTTATGCATCTATCAAGAACAAATCGAAAGGTCAAAGAAACGTTCTGAAAAGATAGAGACGAGCTTGCTACCAGCGTCCCCTGAAAGAATATCTCTTCAGACGATATTATGGTTATGCCACTTTTATGAGAGGTAGTGCTAACTATCCCGTCCATTGTCTGTTTGATCGTGTATAGCGAAGATCCACGAAAAACTGAAAATTTCGACATTTCCATCCACTCTAGTCGTATTAATCAACAAGTGGAATGATGTGGTTCCACAGAACTTCAAGATAAAAAAGCAATATTGCGCAAACATTTTCGATCAATGAAGCCTCACAAATTGATGCTGTTTAAAATGAATTTAACTGGCAGTGCACTTCGTGGAGCCAAGAGAACTAGAGAAGAGACTGGAAACTGAGGTAAGCCCGCGCCATGAACTTAAAAGCTGTGGTTGCGGATTTTGCAATCAACCGTATGAGATTAACATTCCCTGCCCCCTCATCTCTTCTCCCCTCCTCCTCCTCCTCCTCCTCCTCCTCATCATCATCATCATCATCATCATCATCATCATCACATCAGAGGGCAACACCTAACTGGTTCGCACCAAGACCTTATTGTCATAGGATCAGGGATCAGACACGAAGAAACTGTTGATATCTAATAAGTTCAGACACGTAAGTCCGAAGTCAAGTACGGAACATCAAAGTCTCTACAGATTGTGAGATTAAAAATCTACCATGCACGTTCAGTCAAGAAATGTAGGCTATGGTCATATACAACCGTCATTATGCTAACTTTTGCTGCATTGTACACATCATAAATGTGTCAGTTGTTAGTCTATGGCTTTACCGTGGAACCTAATTCGGAGCTTGGAATCAAAAGCGAAACGAGGAGGGCGAATTTCAAACAATTGCATCGATATATCATTATTGAAGCTTTGAGAGCTCAGCAGAGCCAGACGGAATAACATCAGCCAGTTCTAGAAGAAGTGTACCTACCAATTCGGCCCAAAGATGAGATTAACCGCCTAGTTCATAGTCGCATGCTAATGAGTTTCTGTTGTTTAGCAAGCGATCGTGTTACTGATCTGTGACAAAAGCGGTCACACATTAGAGACAATCGAAAAATTCTGTGCTCGAATCTTTTAAATCCAACAGTTGCGAACACAAATGTTGACACGAAGTAAATCGCGTTCGCTTAAAAGAGCACTATCTACAAACAGTTGAATGAACACAATTCGACTTGTGTCGGAGAGCAGATTACGCAACCAGCTAGAGATGTGATCATTTAGGGACTCACGGGGTCAGTATTGACTGTCGCATGCCAGTTAGCCATTACGCACAAAGTTGGTACCATAAATAGCGTTCGTTTGAATCACTACATAAGTGTAAAACCTGATGCCTAGTTCGCTGAAAGAACTCATCTGTCATGATTCGATGTCGGGTAACCTGACGAGCAGGTTGGCTGGCATTTCACTGAGCCAGACATTTAACTCAACCTGACTTTGTGTCCCAGTGGCGAACGTAGATGCACATCAGTCTCCTGAACCGACTGGTGTGTCAACCTACCGCCAAACACAGCACTGCTACGGCCATGAGTAGGCTTTTGCTCAGGTAAGGCCGCTCCAGCGGGTTTTATAAATGCAATTGTCCTGAGAGTGAGACAGACAGGACCGTGCATGTCTGTCGCGGTGTCGTGGCCACGGCCATATTTACCGGAGTGAATCCACTCGTCTGTCATTTCGATAGGGTATTAGCCAATCATGTGGGCGATCACTAGAGCATGGCCGGGTGGCCGTATGAGATTCAGTAGCCTTGACGCTGAATTCACTTGAATTAACAACGCGGTCACGTGAACCGAAAAATGCTGAAGTGATTCGATTTTACGCTGGTCAGGCGCAAACCTTCATCAAACACAAAGGTAACCTTCTTTTCCCGTCAAAATTTTGAATAAAGAAGACAGTAGGCTGATATTGCACGATTTATGTCCGGACAAATTTCACTGCCGTATGCACTCGTAAGGATGCAGCGAAATTTGCCCGGACATAAATCGTGCAATATCAGCCTACTGTCTTCTCTATACAAAGGTAACCGTAAATGTAAGAAACAACACGGCAGGTCATTAATAATATTGATGATATCTATTAGCTTCGCAAAATTGACCTTCCAGCTTCGGGTACTGAGAAACTCCGTTTTCCAGCGCCTTCAATATTTGCTCGCCGGTTGCTTGTAACAGGACCATCGAGTCGAGCATCGGTAACAGGTTTGTTAAATCCCGTAGACAGAAATCACCGGCCGGTATTAAGCGATCGGCGCGCAACGTGCCCGAATTCACAATCGCGACGTGAGCGTCCAATCCGGTCAGAATGATGTCACACACGAAATTTCCCACATTGGTCTCTTGAGATCGTACTGAAGAGAAGCGGGCATCTAACGGGACCTCGATACGTCCAAGAATCATGTCCAGCTTTTTATCCAGTTTCTCTGTCAACTTCTCCACATAACTTTTCATCTAATTTGTTGGGGGAAAAATAGAATGGTAAATTATTGTGATGGCTTCCTAGGAACTTGGGGCATTCTAAGGATAGTGTGTACGATAACTGCCCACGGACTATGTTAGTTATTACCGATAACTTATAAACAACAGATTTAATCGTGACGTACTTAGAGGTTCATTTTTAAATTTACGTGCTAGCTCGTTCAGATTTTGTGTGTACTGACAAGATACGAATACATGTAGAGACCATTATTTAAACATATGGACTCAAGGAATTGGTGCGATCTGATTATTAAAAGCAGTACGAAGATGACCACGTAAGGTGGCCACTCGATGGTTTGACTCGATCATGCAACCCGCGTTTTAAGCCGTGAAACAAGAAATGAATTGAATGAGATTACCAAGGGGAGTCCTCAGAATAAGGGTGTTGGTGGAATGAATTGGGACCAAATAAAGCTTTGTGGTATAGCCGGTTTTTCTAACGGACCTGTTTCTCATGATATGGACGATGTGCGGGACAGTTGAGCATTAAAAATGAAAGGAGATTCTGCGACTAATGCACGGTTTGGAGGCTAGGTTCCCAAATCGCTCAGTGCCAATCAGTTTGTCTGGTTCAGTATTCAATTGACACCCGTTGGTTTGGTAGACGGTAATTGAAAACAAATTGTGACACCGCTTTCGATAATTACGGCGAGCGTCACTAATAGAAAAATGCGAGTCCGACGGGTATGGGAATCCAATAACGTCCTAAAACGATTCATTAAAGGAACAACTGACAATCTCAAATTGAAAGTGGTTCTTGCGGTTGATCGTCAGGTAAGAATGTGTAAGCAGTACAAGAAACTTCAACGCAGAGAAAAGAGACGCTGTGATATGTTAGTGCCTCGTTTACTGTCACCAGTCACAAACATAAAACATGCTTGTTATATACATCATACACATAGGGAAGAACAGGGACTAGACACGTCTACGAAAAAACTAAGTAATATGCAAACATGACCATGGCAACCCGACAGATTACCTCAAACAATTTTTTACATATGACGCCGACTAATAGGTTCGGATAAGGATCACTTTGCAGAAAGTCAGTACCTTCAAGTTTCGATCGCATCGCAGTATCTCGAATGAGTTCACTGAGTTAAATTGGTGACCCGTTGTCATGAGATGTTTAGCAATCGATGAGGTTAGATTTTGAGCAGTCAACTCAGAAAGTTGAGGCTGCTGTGTCGTCTGTTGTTTCAACCACTTTGGGATGTATTCGGCCACTCGTGATAGTTGTCGATCTGTTCTGCTTATGTATACGTCACCACAACTACAATTGGACTGGTACACTAGGTGGAAGGAATAGTGTCAGCAATTGCGTTCGTGATTACAGAGAACTGATTCTCTAGTGGTTTAGACTACACGTAACTGTGTAACCCTACAGGTTCAGTCTATGCATGACGTTGTTTACTGCAAGATCCCCTGTGTTTCTACTAGGGCTACGAGCTATATGCATCTACTGCCGGGGTATCGTGCTGTGGACCACTAAGTCGTTACCACCTAACGCATGAGACACTTCAATCCCTATTCTACTGATCCAGCCAGGTTGACACGGATTGTCCATAACACCTACCGACCATAATAAATTCCTGTTCTACCGTTTATCCAGTCATTGTTCCCTGATTACTTTTCGAAGACTAACATTCTTAAAGTCATTTGATTTGTCATGTATTAGTCAAGACGATAATTGATCAAAAACGGCCCAGCTTTCTGAAAACTCCATTCCCACTCGGTGTGGTTTGTGACGTTGCTGATAACTGAAACAATGGTGTATCACTCAGCTATCACTGTGTGATTAAGCTTAAGACGCTGCGTGTCACAACCTATGCACCGTAATTCCACCCCACGAAACGTTTTGTGGTGATGTGCATAAGTTCGTTGTCCACAATTCGACGATGAGGAAGAAACGTTGTGGACGAAGGGGTGATCGGCTAAGTGATTCTAGCAGCTTCTGTTCACTATTTTTGCACATATCTCCGAACAATCTGCGCCGAAATGAACAGAAGTTGTGAAGTCTTCTCTCCCAGCTACCTGTTGGATTTCTGACAGAATGTACGAAGTCTACGTGATTTGTGATAATGTCGTGTACGCAAAAGACGCTTAGCCTGCAAGTTCGCTTGTTGCGCAAACTTCCGTACAGGTCATGTCAAAAATTAAATCACAAACGCGTGCACTCATTTGCACGGCAGAAATGCACTCACATACATTGGGTGACAATATGTTGTCACTCGCCTTGTTGAAAGTTCTCGCACATCACGTATACACTGTTCGGGGCTTGTCCTTCTGTTCATGAGTGTCGCCCATGGGTAATATGCTACTTGTGAGTAGTATACCACTCACAACGAAACTGTCTGCTATACAATAGGAAGTAGTTACACTTCTCACAAATTCCTGGACAATAAATGACATTCAGACCCCACGAAAAAACGCTACAAGCAATCTAGTGGTCGTTCCTTTTAGTTTTCAACATCGCAACCGATTGTATTCCGTGCAGCCACCATTCTCTTAGGTGGACTCATGAATGCCTAACCAACATGCGAGGCCCTGCGTGATCAAACAAGGGTTATAACTAGTCAAATAAAATATGTAAGTTGCAAACAATTTCGCACCTCTGTCTCAGAGGCTTCATGTACACCAGAGAACAAAGACCACGATCTGAGTGAAAGCGTCATCATGGCAGTAAATGGCTAACCAATTTTGACCTATGAAAAAAAAACAGGTACATCAGTTGAAGAAAGGTACTCGTATATCATCCCACCAACCTATCGACCACGACAACCTAGACCAGTGGATATATTTGTGGACTGTCGGCGTACATTGGTGTATCTTGAGTTCGATCTTTCATTAGGCGTAGTGTTGGTAATACACAAACACATTCGAACAGATATTCAACACTTCTTTGGTGACCACTGGGGCAAACCGATCGAATAATTTTATCCTTTTTCAGGATAGCTAGCCTCACCTCAACCTAACCCTTTAGTACATACGATTGCTCATCATATGACTGCAATTCACTTCTCACCATTTGTCTACCACGTTAACAATTGATACTTTTCAGACAGCTAAGGTGGAAGCACACAATGCTTCATGCAATTTTAACCCCTCAGCTGGTGTTGTCAGGCAGAGTTTACTATGGAGGTTGTTTACCAGTTCATACACTCAGGGAGTTGCATCAACACCTACAGAAGCGCAATAAGTTAAGCAGAGACCCACACCCCCGAGGCTTGGGCGGTAATATGTCTTCTCTCATGAAAAGGGACGCCGCTGGGAAACCTAAGAGGCACATAAATAGGTTACTGTAACGAAGAATACTTATATTGTTTCAAATCGCGGCTTTTCGGGGTAAACTCCTTGCGTTGCGTTTATAACACACTCACAGTAATTCGTCGGCGTTGCAGGTAAATGGTGTACGATGTGGAGTAGACAAACGATGACTCGATATAGGGAAATGATGATAACTTCCTGTATTTCAGCCCGTCACAGTAAGTTGCCTCGTCTTCTGAGCTAAGGCTCTCATGACCCTTATCATCTATGGTTGGGGGCATTGAAAATAATAGCGACTAGCCGAGTTCACTGAAGTGAATGTTGATTTCGTGTGTCTTGAGATTTTCACGAAGTGAACCTGATTGATGAGACGCAACGCCAAAGGCAGCAAACACTACCCTACAGTCAAATATCACTCGATTGTTTGTATACAAAGTGTAATCAACTTAATGTTGCATGTATTCAGAGATGGGAGTTTTGTAATTTCAGCAATGTTCTCCTGCTCTTACTGTTACTAAACTCTGGCTGCCCTCTGATGGTTGAATGGTCCCCTAGCGTCCATATTAAATACTAATTGGTTGTTGCCGTTCAGTGTGGAGACAGTATCGGTTTGAAAGGCCACTTTATCAACACCAAAGGAAAACCAATCACGTTTGTCACAGTCACGATCGAAAGACATTTGAAAATATATAACAAAAAACTTCACGACTGTGTACACTCTCAGAAACAATAGTTAGCAGAAATCAACATCTGGCTTACCTTGTGCGGAATCTACTGACTTATACGGTTTGTTTGCCTCTGAGCCATCAGTACCTCCTTTTAATGTAAGGCTTAAACGTAACGAATCCCGTCATTATATATATATATATATATATATATATATATATATATATATAGTACATACTGCAGTGTTTTATTTTGGGAATTGAAAGCGATAAAACAAATACTGGCATTTTGCCGTCACCCACCGTTCGTGAAGAACTGTATAGTTAGAACACAGTGAGTCATGTGATCACTGGCCATGCTGTGTCTCGTTAGGTGAGTACAAGCGGACAACGTGGGCGTCTCTCTGTTGCTGGTCCGTTTGGATGATTCATCACTCGCAGCACGCCGGCGCGCCCGTAACCCTGCTCTTGTCTATGTCTGAGCGGATTGGGTCATGTGACCCTCCGGATTAGACCAATAAGCTTAGGCTTGCTTCCGTCTGCACGTTATTGCACAGTCTACCGTTTTACCACACAGGCCTGCTTACACACTGGTGCCGAAGTTGCGGCCGTACATTTGTCCTCCCTGTTACGGCTCAGTACTACCGCTCAACAGTACCTGCCTCCTACACAAATAGTGCAACAAATACAGTCTGCTCGTTACGGTATATGAGCTACTTTGCTGTCTTTTCGATCTACGAAACACAATTGGCGTCAAGGGCAACGAAATTACAATGGATTATTTCGTGTCGTGTATTTCACGCTACTGAAGTCCGCCTAATCTGCAGATATCAGTTTCTCTATGGCTGCAGTGGAGGACTGGACTACATCGAGATGCTTCAGTTCTTCCATCCGTCTACCAAGTTCTGTGAGATGACGAAGATTAAATTACCGCGACATCATTCGGGCGACGAGGGACGGAGGTGCTTTGACGCAGTATACTTGCATGCAAAATCTACCATCGAAAAGTGTTATCAGCATTAGATTCGCTCCTAAGGTGACAGACTGGATTGTTCACACTATTTGACACGATTTACTGAGCCCATCTTGCCCGATAAAGAGAGTATTCGTGTCCAGTGCTGTCTGCAAACAGCCGCGAAACGTCGCTTTTCCCACCCATGACAGCTGCACTGTACTAAGTGTTAGTCAACATGGTTTCACCAGAACAATCGGAATCAGACGCTGATACCGCCGGTTTCAAGAGGTCCAAAAGTACCGTGTCCATTGAAAGGGAACTGATTTCTGACTTATCCAAAGTTGTTCCGAGCCTTGACTACCGATCAAGGTACATTTTATCGTGCAGTCACTGTGCCTCAAAGTGAACTCACATGTGCTTTTGCAAGTATCCAATTGCGCTCTGAACATATATGTGCAGATACTATCACAATCCGTGTAATTCCATTTACGAAAGCCTTGTGCAACAAATCCCGCTGGTGTCTTAGTAACAAATCTGATCTGAATTGATAAACAGTAGTTACCACTGGTCTGTTCACCATTGCACTGACTCTGTATTTTACAAGGAGTTATCAGCACAAACTCTTAATGAGAATGGGCCTTATCATAAAAAGTAGCAAGTTGTTAACACTTAATAAAACGGTCCAAAAGTGACTCTCGCAAATGCATTTGGGATTACAAGGACTCTTCGCAAGCACCTCGTTTAGACTGACCTTGGACTTGCTTCCATCCGGTTCTAGTTGGCTTGCAAAGCGTAACAGCAAAGGCACAACAATACAAACTGTCACGCATATCGTCACACTAAAGCGACACGAATGTTGTCACAGGGTCACTCAGTCCGAAAACGTTTCCGTCAGCAGTTAAGTTTAACCATGCGAAAAATCAGCGTCGATTAGCCTCCAGTGCTTACTGCTTCCGGGAGTTGAAAAAACACCACAATGGAAAAATATACTATCTTACAGTCGGCTAGGAACTACCAGTAGTTTCTGATGGTTGGGAACAGTGGTGGTGGTGTTTGTAGCTCGGGTTTATGGTTTTGGTATTGATATGTTCGCCGAGCTGAAACACTTACGCACTGATGATGTCACCTCGCCTGGTGATGAAACGTTTGCAACCTAAATGCCAAGCTCGGCGAACAAATCAGTACCAAAACTAACAGTAGTTGTTATGATTACCCAAGCCTGAGTGTGGAATCATCACTGTGAAACAAATAGAACCAACAAAAGGGAACAAAGTTAAAGAAAGAGAAGGCCTGTAACAAACTGTACAAAGATAACACGAACTAGGAAGGATCAATACCAAAGCGTATCCTGTGTGCACTTGGAAAAATGTTTGTCTTGTTTACTTTATGATAATGCTAACATGAAGGTAGAGTGAATAGTGACACCTAAAGAAGGTCAACACAACGAACACACCAACATTCACATAGATTGAACACCCACCATTGGTCGCAACTGTCGCATTCCCATAAACTTTCCAGTCGGCCTAGACTCGAGTTTCGACCCAATTAGAGCTCGTCAGTAATGCATATCCTTGCCACGGTCGGGACTGGATCAGATCACAACAAATTCAAAACCCTTCACTTCATTTCAGTCCTCTATACAGCTAAATCTAGGTTGAGACGATATCGACCCCTGGTATGTTGCACTCAAGACTGACTGATCCGTCAATTAAGCGCACGTGTATGTCAGCATACCGTCACGTGCACTCTATACCGATGGTTCTGTTTGACACTGCTGGGTTTGCCACGTTCCAACAAGATTGAGTGTGTGTTGCTGTGTATATTCAACTGGATAATGAACCGAATGGTCAGTTCTTTGAGAAAGATTATTCTACCTACTGTAAAAGAGAGCACGGCTTGATCGGCTCTCTTTGAAGGTAGTTCAGAGACCGTCAAAGTTGTGAAGTTTATAGAAGAAACAGAGTTTTAAACTTTTAAACAGCCCTAACGTTCACCTCAAGACGTTCACAAATTTGCCAAGCAGTTTACTT
The DNA here is from genome assembly GCA_008508345.1 of Paragonimus westermani. Taxonomy (NCBI): domain Eukaryota; kingdom Metazoa; phylum Platyhelminthes; class Trematoda; order Plagiorchiida; family Troglotrematidae; genus Paragonimus; species Paragonimus westermani. The sequence goes on from QNGE01002727.1 coordinate 39,293, forward strand.
GATTAGTTATCTCGACGCAAGGTTTTTGCGCTCTTGGGTTCGGGGTACCACGGCTATGTGGATCAACCTGACAAAGGTGAAAACTGCTATGAATTACAACCCTGAAAATATACTTTAGAAAGGCACAAGTTGAAGTCGGCAGTCGTTTTAAAACCCATTCCATTCATTCGTGAAGAGTAGGGGGCCCTTTTTGAAAAGCATTATAACAGTCTGGCAAAAGCACATGAACGGACGGCATCTCATTCAGTAGTGTTAGTAATTTGCCTAAGATTAAAGATATCACACTTTAACAAACCGTCGCAAGGACACATTGACTATTTCTCTGGATACACAGAATGTTGAAATACTTCGAATATCGAACAGTTTATTGCAAATAACGGTGTATGTCAACACATACATGAGGGGATGAAAGACAAGAGGAGAAATACTACACCACAGTTATACGGAATCATAACACCAACCCTCCAGATTTCAAAAGTTGTATTTAATGTTACTTATTCAAATATTACTCAGTGTCTGTCATCACCTGCCTAGCGCAGAAGAGAGTGATTCTTCTTCACAGCAAACATCGCGAATAGTTTTTAGACATTTTATCTTAGGCTCGTGTAAGGAAAGGCTGCTGTTCCTTGTACATACATGTATATATATGTATATATAACTGGAAAAGGGGCATATGTTGAGTAGTGAACGATTTATTGTGTCGTTTCAATTTTACACTAGGATGCGTTATCATATATATATATATATATATGAGCTATGGAAAATTGTCTTCTTGTTTGCTGGTAAACATTTTCCGACCATTAACTTACCAGATGAGATGAAAGTGGACATCCGCAATTCTAGAAATTAATGTACTTTGAGTCCTCTGTAGCTTGTATTATATTGATCAAGCTTACCTCTCTCTTAAAAGTGATTTTTAAAACCTAACAGTAACTCACGGGAAATCGATATTACCGTCATCTAAAAATCTTGTTGGAGAGTAGCGTTAACACGAAAAATATCTTATACTAGTAAAACCATATACACTTTAATCCAGAGCATTCTATGTTCATTTCTTAAAACCTACTAGACCATTTTCAGATACCCTACTTACATGGACACTCTGATTGCCCACTTTGTATTCAAAAGCCGGCGTACCAACGCCTCATATGTGATTACGATTGAACAAAGTTACAATTGAAACCTTATATTGAGAGCCACGATCGATACACGGGATAGAAAAATCGACTGCTACTTACCACAACTTAAAATATCGCTCAACGGGATTGATGTCAAAGTTGAGTTCAACTTGGGGATAATTCTCACCTGTGGAGTCAACTATTGGAGTTAACAGAACAGTTGAGCTGTCCTCGCTCGAGGCAATCAGACAACCTGATCAATACTCACCGGCTAAGGCAACTGAGCATTGGTATATTATGATTCGGTCGTGCCTAATGTGAGGCCAGCGAAGCAAAAGCCAACATGGATACTTTGCGAAAACGTCTGGAATTCAGTTCCCGGACGGTTTCGGAGATATGCACTGCTGAAGTGCTTCAACAGGAACAAAATTCCAGTATAATGCTTCTTTTCTAAAGATGTTGGCTGTAAACTCTACGGACATGCGAGAGCAGTGGTCCATTATCAGTGGCGTTCAATTCACATTGACATAAAATCCCCCTATTACTTGCCAGTGTTCCTATTCAGTTATTAGTACGAAGTCGTGTGAAATTTTAAATGTTGGTGCTTTCTGAGAAAAACGAAGACATCTTTCTGAGATGATTAGCGTACCTATAGTAATGCTCTAAACACTTGCATTTTATAGTCAGCATAGATAATCGGTCTCTACTATATTCAAAACTCTTCTCGTTATTTTCTACACAAGACAAGAAAGACAGTGGTCAAATATTCACTTCGTCAGAGTAGTGGGTTTTCACTTTCACCAAGAAGCGCTATGCCGAGAAAAGAATAGTTTCTTTCACACCTTCCTAATTATTGTGTACATCAAAATTATACAGCAAAACGAGATGGCTTATTTTGATGAACACCAAACTAAGTGATTAACACTTGCAGAGTGGGTAAGTCACGACTGCAACGGATCTATGGCGTTACAAGAATGTCACTGCGGTACAGACACACTTGCGACCGGCCAGATTCAAAATGACTATCGATTTTCTGAGACAATAGAAGATACCGTTATTAAACGGTTGTTCCAAATTGAATATCCATAAACATGGCAACTACAAATAAAGCTAGGTCTCCTTCTCTCAAACTTAATTTAAGGCTCTGACCACATTTGAATGCAGTAGGAGTGTTAGAACCAAAAGTACATCACTTGTGCTCGGAATCATCTCAGAAATATCGATCAGTATAACATTGGCAAACACTAAGCAAAACTGGAGATTCACCTCTTCATCTTCTTTCCAATGACTGTCCACCACGACTTTTTCAATTTTCAACTCAGAAATTCTCCGCTGCTTCTTATCAAATTTGATTCGTATATGAGAAAAATTTTCAAAATCAGTACCACTTTTGATTATGGCCCGAGTGTTCTTTTTGGGAACAATTTGCCTATCAGCCTCTCCTGGCCATTCGACTTCGTACTTGTGGTCATGTCCACCCAGAATCAAATCGATCTCGGGTACTTCTGCAGATAGTTTACGATCATTGGGCCACCGCATATGGGTCAATGCAATTACTAAATCACACGCTGCTCGACCATTTGGGCCAGGCTCTTTCAACTCTCTTGCCCACCTTCGCCCGACTTCGCACATATCATGAACATCCAAAGCTGTGTGATCTATGCACGACAAAGTAGTTATCCACTCTTCTTCCAGCAAACCGATAAGACCGATTGTTAACCCACCGTGTTCCACAATATGATGATCCGGTGCACCTGACAACGGTTTGTTCGTGTCCATATCGAACACATTCGTGTTTAGCCAAGGAAAACGAGACTTCTCGATGCATTCATACATTAAATCTAGTCCGAAATCCAAGTCATGATTGCCCAAAACAGCACAATCGACGAGCAGAGCATTCAACACAGTTGGCATGTGTCTTCCTTGCGTCACTGTGCTCAGCATAGACGGACTGAGTGCATCGCCCGAAAATAAAACTACTGCCGTTTCACCCGCTCCGTGCTCTTTTAATGCAGTGTAAAACCTTGCTGCACCTCCAACAGGCTCTGTTGTTCTGCCTTCCACATTGTAAACATCGTTGAAATGAAGAATGTCTAAAGACACAATGTGTGGGTTGTTTTGGTTTGCCATAACAGGAAAGCGACGTTTGCTTGACAGAATCTAAGTAAACCTGACCCATATAAGCTTTCCAGTACCAGTCAACTCCTCTGCTGAAAAGTATGGTTGGTCATCCGGTAACTCACAGCGTCACATGAGGTCAGCATATCGAAGTTCTAGATTAGATAGTGGATGTCATCTCGGGTACAAATTACTCAACCAGTAAAGCACGACATTCAAGCTTCGAAAAGCCACTGAGACAGGTCTCAATGTTGATTGGTGGAGGTAAGTTGTGCTAAATGCTGATTGGTCACGCCGGAACTGTCGATTGAATAGATTACAACGGAAAGCAAATTAAACGACGGGGACTGAACAGACAGTCGTCAAAGCTAGTGGTTTCAGAACCGGTGTAGTGTACCACCAAGAAAATAAGTCGAAGACATCTGAATAATGAAGTACCGTTTTAAGAAGCGGACAACTTTTAGCTAAGTCGGAACTTGTTCCTCTCTGGAACAGAGGTGACGAAATATGGCAGAACGGACTACATGTACTCAGGTCGTAACTCCGTTTCTTTCGGTAGCCTTTGTTTCTGATCCCAAATTTTAAAATAGTGATAGCAGCCTTTGGGCAGTGATCATCGCTCTTTAGTTCGTAATAGACGTCTTTTGTTCAGTGGCCACCATTGTCTTAACTGTCCTTTCAGGCACACCTCACACTTCAACGCCAGCGCTGTGTCGTGCTGTGTGAGCATGCGGACAGCGTGTGCGTGTCTGCACAGCAGCCCCGATTGCATAGATCACAGAGCTTGGCATATTAGTGAGGATGCAACCTTGCCTTCGTCCAGAACCTGATTCCCACGATCAAGTCCGGAGTGCAGACTAAGGGCTTACTCGACGGGCATGCCTCCTTACCGGGTCGGGTGACAGAACGGGCACAAAACAGCGCCAGATTAGTTGGCTATAGGTATGATGAGGGTGTATGCGCATTCCCAGTAAGGTCGCTCGACGCAGTCGACTCAGTCGGCCCAGTGGACATCACAGCCCACCACCAATCACATCTAGCTGTTCACACACGCTACCGTAACCGTTTGAGCGCTCGAAAGGCAACGCTGGAATGGGAAACAGCATGCAGCGGTGAGTACAGATGGAGAAATTAAAAGTACGGCATTTTAGTAACGGATTGTGCCAGCACGACAGTTTTCCCATCAAACGATGGTATACAACTGCATTCATGAACGCAATAAATTGGTAAATGACTAAAAGACTGATCAAAAACTGTCAATTCTTCTATCGAACCAGAAGCATGTCGTGTTTTTTTGGTTCGTTGCGCCATTTGTGGACTCTGACGTGACTTTTTATAGCCATACTACCGAAACGATTGGCGTCGCTTGGCCCATCTCAATTCTGTGGCCTCGTAATTGATCCATGTCGTTCCACTTCCTTTCAGCATGTCTTATTTAGCCATTTTATTGACGCCGTGATGAAGGCAATTTGCTGCGGTATTGAGACCGGTGTGGACAGCTCGTTCAAAAATGTTGTCCAGATTGAGGTGACTGTCCTCTTGGAACCTGTTTTGTCCTGAGAAACGATATATCTAGGATGCGAAGGCCGTTTAATTTTAGTCGACACAAAACATTCGCATCACACGCGTTTGGGTTCGGTGATTACGAACTAGGATAGCATGTTGAAATATGTGAGTGCTGACCAAACTGGGTGGGCGGGGTAGGGGGGAACTCCTTACGAATATCGTGTTTTTTTCGAAAATTGACTTCCGTAGTAACCTACAGATTGTAAGTGTAGATACTTCTGATGGTGGTTAAGAATCGGACTTATGGGCTTTGGGGTAAGTAATCCGATCTCTGTGCGTTTGTGTCAATCTGTTTGTCTGTCTGTTTGACCGGCTATCCAGCATATGGAACGAGCACGTTAGCACTAAGTTGGAGCTGTGTCGTGGTTTGGCTGACTGAGCGACTACACGGAACAGGAAACCTATGAGCCCGCAACGGACTTGAGCGGAACCTCGTACAAGACAAACCGTCTAGTCCTTCACAAGAATAGTGCAACATGACCAATCAGTTTGTGTCGGGATGAAGGTGATATTTAGTATCGGTGGCCTATTAAATAACCACTGGCTCCAACTTACCAAACAGTTGAAAACGATGATCATCGGCTAAAAGTGATGACCATGGGTTAGAAAACTGAGAGCACACTTATTAAAAGGGACCAGAAAGGGCTCAAAATTGACAAGAAAACCTATTTATAAAACGAAATACGTGGGCTCGTCAGTGACAGTGTCAACTGGACTTATAGTCTGTAATTCAAATGTTCATCTTCATTCAGAAAGTTAATAGCAGTCAGTATGAAATCGTTATGGATAAGACCATACGCTCGTTGTAAGACGGTTCACTCCTGTGCGTGATTGTAGTGGTCGGCCAAACCGTAATCACCTTGTAATCTCTGTTCACCTCGATTGTGAATAACTTTGCAGATAATTTCTGTCATTCGCGTTCGACAGAATGAATGAACATAGTCTTTTTGCAGGATATTTCTTGCATAAACTGTTAGTTGGTCAGCTTAAAAAAGCCAATTAACTTTTGCGGATCACACTGTCATCCGTTAAGAATAGTTCACTTTTTCCAGCTGATAATGTTCCGATCGAACGGTATTGTCGGCCTCAGAAAATCGATACGATATCCAGTAGCGTGAGTTGGATCAAAAGCTTACGGCGCCAGTTGACGATTGGTTAATCTAAGAAGGCATTGTATCCATAAAAAGAGGCATGTGTGAACAATGTCGAGAGGTGAACGCAACCAACTAAGTGGACGTCGAATATTCAACAAAACCGTGCCTTTTCTGCAGCATGCTCAAATTTTACTGGAGCTGAATACCTCGTTTTGTCGAAGAAAGTTTACCGTGCCTGAACGCTCTCTGCGGTTCAAAAGTTTTAGGCCATTCTATCGTTTTGTTCTGGGCAAATCACTGTAAATCAAATTTTTAGTAGTGAAATTTTGATTAGTATGAGTCGGGCATCACTCATAATCGATCGCTGCTTTCGCATCCCTTAACAGCCTGCTCCTATGAAAGGAGGCACCGTAATCAAGTTTCTAACTTGTTGGGGCTCGGAACTGAATTCCAGACATGTGCTAAAGAGTACCTATGTTGGCTGTTGAGTCATTGGTTTCAAATTAGGCACGACCGGATTATGATATACCATTGCTTATTTATCTTCACCGGTGAGAACTGGTCAGCCTGTTTGAACGCCTCGAGATAGTACACTGTAACCGTTCTGTAAATTCCAGTCGTTGACCCACGATTAGGACCACTTTTCAAATCAAATTAACAGAATTCATTGAAGATGTTCAGCGACATTTTCATTAGGCGAATCCGGTGGTTCCTTGTAAAGCGGGCTGTGTGAAAAGTCCCTGGGAGTGTAGAAGCTGAGTTCAAACGTGCATTATCTATTTAAAATAAAGCATAGTATGTTCAACTAAACGTGTGAACCAGACGGACTATTTCTAACTATTCTCAAGTAATATGTAGCTAAATGTGATAGAGCAACAGTAGCACATTGCACCGCACAAACTTACTGATTTAAAGAATTTGAAAGTGATCGCCGTTTCCGTATTGAACTGGTTAAGGCAGTGTGAATCATCATATGTTGCTAAATGTTCGATCTCAAAATGTCAGCGCACCTCAGCGTACATCACTGTTTATGGCAATAACTGTTGTGAATCCAGAAGGCGGACAACACAACGGGACTAGAAACAAAAACATTCATTTGCACACCGCACTCGCCTGAGGACACTCCAGTCGCCTTGGACACCATGTATCAGTTCCGTCATGTGGCGACAGCCATTGAATGTCATTCTGCCTTCCAATGATCCTTCCCATATGTGTCCCGTATTTATCCCGCGATCATTTCGATCCGAGCGGCTACTGAATAGTGGTGTGAGTAGTATGGTGCGACCGTCCGTCCTCACTACACTCCTCCCCCCGCAAAGATTGTTCCAGTCGTAACAAAAGGCGTTCAGGTTCTCTTCGTTCTCTCGACGATCTGCGTGCCGGCCTCGGTGCTGTTGACACACCTGGTGTGCATTCTCTTCTGATCGAAATGTCGTACCATTTACAAAGCTGACTTCCGTGCACTCGATGTTGATTTTTCTCATTCCTCATCAGATACACTGGGCCACGACGTTCAACTATCACATACGGTCCCCTCCACTTCGCCAGGAACTTCCTAGATCCGGGTCCTGTTGCCCCCGCGCTCCGCCGGTCTCGGCATTTAACCTTAGATCCAGGTTCAAATACAGCCCTTCGACCCGATAACCTCGCAGTTGATTGCTCCTTAGAAGCTTCTTGTGTGTTTTTCAAGT